>JBBPUH010000113.1:0-25009 GCA_038094555.1 Boletus aff. phaeocephalus
TCTGCGATCATTCTCACAAACCTCTCGTTCGCTGGCTTGTCCCTGGGATGACCATAGTCGACGACAGCCCAGCAAGCAATGCTTCGTGGCTCTGTGAACTGCTGATTCACGGCGTTCCAAGACCCAAACTTTGGAGTCTATCATGATATCAATACAATTGTTCACTCTGTTTTGAAGGAGCTTGCCTGGGTACGTTGTTTGTACTGCATTTCGGGAGTTGATAAAACTTTGCCGTCGATCATGGTCGGCATCGTAGACACCTCCATCCCTGCGTCTCTCACGAAAGGTGACGAGGCATAGTCCAAAGCCTTGTGGAATCATCAGGGGTTAGCACGTGTTGCCTGGCCAATGTGAATGCTTACCGCGCCAGCACCTACGATGCCACGGCGGATGGACTCGAGCCGGGCCTTGGGCTTGTCAGAAGTGAATTCGACCATTTTCTTGGTCAATTCTGACGGCAACTTGCGGGTGAAGCGTTGGTTGGATGCAATGACGCACAGCTCGATGGGCACGATGCTTCCGCCCCCAACTTTGACGCCGATGGCATCTGGATACCTGAGCGTGACGTTGTACGCTTCTCTGAAGTACGCCTATCCAGAGCGATCAGCAAGCGAAGATTGGGGGGTAATGCAAAGAGTACCTGGACTGTCGTGGTCTGGACGATCCCATCACTCTTGTCCTTGTTCCAGTCGAATTTCTGGGTTCCAGCGTGAGGAATGATCGACTGGATCTTCTTCTTGTTCTTGCGGTGCGTGAAAGTGACAAAAATTCCGCTGAAAAACTTCTTGAGCTTCGCAAGCTTGGGATCTCCCTCATTCAAGTTGAGATCCCGAGGGTGCGTCGACCCCAAGAAGCTGAGCGCAACTTCGGGCATGGGCCCTTCTTGATAGCTAGGGCAAGCGATCAGCGGATGTGCAAGATCGTACGAGGAGGCTTACATGACACCGCAAGATGTGTCGATATTCACGAGTAGCGTACGAAGTGTGGGACGAACGCTCCTGCGCGCCGATAAACGATCAACATCCATAATCATCGGAACCAACATACTGATAGTATCCCCTGAAAATCTCAAGACCGCCTCCAAGGACCCTACTGCCGGCCTCGCGACAGAAGAACGCCTTGACGTTGTTAGGATATTTCCTACGTGATGGTGAACATCACCCAATCGCGCCTAATTCGGGGGATGACGCACAAATTGGGAGCTTGGCGCACGATTAACTGCACCAATGTGATGGCGACATCCGCGCGGGGAGTCAGTTGCGTAGTACGGCCATCGAGAAGGCGTTGAAGATCCCTTCAATGAGCGCCATAAACGAGTAAGCGAAGTAGATCTGAGATAGACTCACTCAAAGTTGACGGGCGCCGCGTCGACGCGTTTCAAAGTGACCCTAAAGATACCTCGGGACGCGCCGCCCTCTCTGGGGGCGCGGTCCGACATGTTGACATCAAACTGTTTGGATGCCCGATCAGAACGCGTCGTCTTCGCCTGCCCTCGAAGAGCTCACCGTCGCCGCGTTCCCAAAGGGAAGTACCCTGGAAGAGTACACGATGGCATCGCTATCGTAGATGACTTTGGGCTCAAAAACGTCAGGTTGGGTACGGTTTTGGAGTCTCTCAAAGATTTCGATGCGTCGGCGTGCATCCGACTTTCGCGTCAGCTTGGCGTCGTCGAACGCTGAAAAAAACGATCAACACGTATGAGCGGGCATGTATGGCCGTGCACAGGCTGGGAGTACCCACACACTGCACGTGTGATTCCATCCCCACCGTCCGAAGAAGCGATTGGAATGATCAGTGCGGCGTGGAGAGGACGTGCTCGCGAACCTTACCGTCGTACTGATAGTACGCTTTCTTGGGGAGCCCTGTGATCTTGAAGGAGTTAGTGATGACCTGAAGTCGCCTATTGCCCTGAGAGGGCCCGCCAGGACGAGACATGGCAGGGATGAAGCGCGATTGAGCGGACTAGAAATGTGGGGGGTCCCTACTGATAGCAAGATGAGTGGTCGGCTTTTGTAGTCCACGCCTGTCTTGTCAAGATCGATAAGGAGCAAGTCCCATGGGGATCGCCCAGCGTAGCGATCCTGGCAATGGCAGGCGGAAACCCTTACCAAATACATTCCGTTCATATCAGAACCCCCCCTTCACTTTCACACACTTGACGCACTTAACACACTTGACGGACATAAGTAAAAAGGCTACTATTGAAAAAGGGGAAAGCAATAAACGGAAGCCAGCTTTAAATGGAAACCAACACATATCCAACTACACTCACTTAGCAGGTACTCCAGAGAGAACGTGATATGTAAACGAAGGAATATCGTTCCTATTGTACCGCAGACGTGATGCTATCGAATAAAGCTGATGTCAACGAAACGTAAAAAAGGCTGAGCCCCGCTAGTACGCCACAGGTGTTCCAGTTTAGCAGCATCCACCCGACTGCTGTTGCTGCACAGATTGACCAGGCGTAACAGTCGAGGACTTTGCGCCTCCAGCGGGCGTTGACGTAGAACCCATTCTGAAACAAGGTTGGCACCTCCGTGCAATCCATCTGGAAGCTTTCTTACCTATCTTTAATTTGCTTGGCCATGGTCAAGAACGCCTGCTCGACGTTTGTTGCGTTCTTGGCGGAAGTCTCCAAGAAAGGGATGGACAATTGATCGGCAAATTCCTGGGGAACGGTTTAGGAGAGTGGCCAGTGTATATGAATCAACAAATTTCACCTTCGCCACACTGTACTCGACCACCTTCTTGCTCGTAAGGTCGGACTTGTTCCCTACCAACAATTTGTTGACACCTTCCGACGCGTACCGATCAATTTCCTGAAGCCACTGCTTGACATTTGTAAAAGTGTCTAGGAGACCAGTCGGTAACCACAATAAAGTAAGCATAGGAATCCTACCGTTGTCCGTGACATCGTAGACGACAATGATGCCATGAGCGCCTCGGTAGTAGGAAGAGGTAATCGTGCGGAAGCGCTCCTGGCCTATTTTACGGTCGTCAGAAAACATTGGGTGAAGGGTAGAAGTGCACGCACCGGCAGTATCCCACTGGAGAAGGCATGTAAGACGGCGTCAGTGATCAGCGTGAGTAATAATGGTTTCCGAGCAAGTGGCTCATGAGCAACGTGGTACAAGAAACAGCCAACGAGCCAGTCAGAAAAGCTGGAACAAAGACGCACAATCTGGAGCTTCACTGTCTTCCCTTCGAGCTCGATAGTGCGAATCTTGAAGTCGACGCCAATGGTACTGATATAGCTCTCCGTGTATGTGTCGTCTGCAAACCGAAGGAGCAGACAAGACTGGGCGGTCGATGCGCTGTTGAGCGAGTTGACGTGGATTGGCATAGGTAGAGACGAACCTTTCCGACACCAGAGTCACCGATGAGGAGAAGCTTGAAAAGATAGTCGTACTCGCTGGTATGCATGGTGAGTGTCGAGTGCGAAGTTGAGGTCGGTGATTGAGTTGGCCAAGGGCGGAACGAAGGAGCTGCTGCGTGACGCGTGGCCGTGTGACTCTGCCGAAACGCTGCTGTACCGCCACACACTTTTGACCCTCTTTCTACACATTTACTACTAGACCTTTTTTTGAAGCAAAACTATAGACTGTAACGATGTTACTACAATACTGGGGCCTCGCGCCACCGTCTTCAATCGGATTTCTGTGCCAGCCTTCAGTCTTTCCAAGCCATTCTTGCTGCATTGTCGTGAAACGTCTGCCGAGGGAAGATTGGTCTCGAGCACGTTCATCGAGCACGTGACCACCATGCGACGGTTCCGGACACGTCGCGCTCTACACCCGTCTCGCGCGCGTTCTTCATCTCTGCCGCCTTCTTTTTGACCCGAACCCGTCGTCTGAGATCGTTTGAACAGTTCTAGGACCATGGAAGCACCATACCAAGCTGGTGTTCGCCGACCGGACACGAAGAAGAAACTTGTTGTAGTGGGTGATGGTGCGCGGGATAGTTTGTTCGTGCTTCGCAATACCATTCAATGATATCATACTAAGGCGGGTGCGGAAAGACGTGTCTTCTCATCGTATACGCGGAAAACAGGTTCCCAGAGGTACGCATACATGTCATATACGCTCGATTTTCAGGCTCTCAGGACGGCTGCCGGGTAGTCCTATATACCAACAGTGTTCGAGAATTACGTGACACAGATCCAATTCGAGGGAAAGTCAGTAGAACTCGCCCTCTGGGATACCGCAGGACAAGAGGAATACGACCGACTACGACCGCTGAGTTACCCAGAGAGTGACGTGATTCTCATCGTCTTCTCAATCGACTTTCCGGTCAGTCTCGGAAATGTTCAGGACAAGGTTTGCATTTCGGTCCCATTTCCACCATTGACACTGTCTGAACCGTCGTTTCAAGTGGTATCCCGAGGTAGCACATTTTTGCGAAGGAACGCCCCTCATATTGGTTGGCACAAAGATTGACCTACGACGAGACGACCAAACACGGCGTATGCTCAGTGCACAGGGGCAGGTACCCGTGTCGACGGAGCAAGGTGCCAGTGTGGCCAAGGAGATCGGGGCCAAGTACGTTGAATGCTCAGCCAAGACAGGAACAGGTGTTCAAGATGTATTCAACCTTGCTCTCAAGGAAAGTATGAAGGGCCGCTGGGGAAAGGCGATGAAGCGGAGGCTCTGTGTAGTTGTCTGACCCGTTGGCGTATGCTCAGCATGGACTGCTCCACTTGAGACTATTTGTACGCACAGATCTTGCTTGCTAACTGCATCTTTGTCACATTCATACAAATGCATATCCATCGACAACTTTATTGCTCTTTAAGATGACAAGACTGAAGTGTTGTTGCAACTTTCCAGGAGCGGTTGACTAGCCATAGGAATGCCATTAGGATGATGGTTGTAGTCTCTATTTCAACACTAAACAAGTCTCGCTTGGAAGCCACAGGGATTTGAAGCGATGCAACGTGCGACGACGCGCTTGGGACTGAGAAATACGCCAACGAACTAAGCCAAGTCGAATCGGCTACAGGTGGCTCGGAGGAGAACACAGTGGATGATACGATCGCTAAGGTAACGTCAGGAAGCGGGAGTTGGGATTTTATACGACAACGTACCAGAGGGTGGACAACCCCAGAAAGACGTGGGTGACGGTAGTGTGATCACTAGAGGATGCATACTTGGTTCGCCATACCGCGCGTGAACAGGAATGTCCACTACAACTTGTTCCGGGTGAGAACCGCTAGCAGTGGCATTTATGAGCAGCAGAGACCTGGCAGTCTGATCGAGGGCAAACACGGGGAGTTCGAGGTTCGATTCGCCCCAGAACTCAAAGGAAAGACGATGGTTCATGAGTTCATGTCTGTCGATGATGACAGTCTGGGGGAACGTATATAACGCAAAGAACGAGCAGCCTGGATCAGGAGGATCCAACACGAATGTTGTGGACAGAGTCGAATGAAATCCCTGCTGCGGCTGAAGATAGTGCGAGGTCACTGTCGAGGTCATCGGGGACGAGGATGACGCCAGAGTCACTTTTTCGCGAGGCGGTGATATTGACGGTGAATTTCGAACTCTGTGAGGTCACCGGAAGTGCGTGACAATACGAAAAGGCCGCGAAGTGTCACTGAGGTAACCTAGCTCTGTGTGTACTTTCTTTACTCTTGCTAGCCGCTCCTCTCAAATCTGCTCTCGGTACACGGTCCCTCAAGTCAATGTCATCCAGCAAGTGAATGCCGATTCCAATGTCGGCTTCGGTACGGAGATGTTTAGATCCAAACATGTGTGACGCTTTCATCAGGTATAGGTCCCCCCCTGGAACTCTGGTGCTCCTTCGTGGCCACCCCTTCACTCTCTCTGTTGGCGCATTAGATACGATCGCCGCGGCCCTCTGGGAACATGTATTCCACGCGTTTGTCTTTTCCAAGCATCGAGCACTGGTAAACTGTGCTGTTTAACCACTGTCGCACGAATCGTGGAGATTCAGTTGGACGTCAAACACGCGTGTCAACAACGGGGCATGCCGACAATGTGTCGCCACCATCATGTTGGATACTCGTCCAAGGATCGCGTCACCGCAGTCAAGGCCACACAGACATCCCTGTTAGTCTAGCCCATGAACCTGATATGCTCACGCGACAAGTCAACGAGTTGCGTGAATGCGCAGTATCTCGGAAGGTAGCCAGGAGTACTCTTTGTGTGGGGGGATCGAGTCGTAACGAGGCTAGACGGAACGGAGGTCGAATATCTGAGATGGGCCTTGGGAAATTCACACCATGGTCAAGGACTTGCTGACATCCGTAGAAGGTCTGTCGGCAAGATAATTTCCTCCCTTTCACTTGATTGAGCAGACAGATGTCGGTCGAATAACGACTCGATTAGTGGCGATTGGCGCATTGCAAATGTAGCATTCTGGCAAACATCACCCACTTGCACCGTCCAAGGATTGTCGAAATGCTAAGTCAAGTTAAATCTGTCGACCATACACACGTGGGTTGTCTTGTTGTCGCACAGGTTAGCTTGCGCGGTTGTTGATGCTCGTTATTGATCTGTCAGTCTTGGACGAATCGCCCGAAGCGGTTAGGCGGACGGGTGACATCTGATGCCACTCAACCCAGATCTCGGACTGTCGATCAGACGGCGGGGTGGAAACCGGCCAATTGAAACCAGTGTGTTACCAACAAATGCAGCTTCGGTTTTGATCCCTGGCAACATGCGGCATGCGGCAGAACCACCGTGACCATTTCCGATTCCATTCACTCGAACGTTCATGGTTCACGTCCGCTACCTCGCTCATCGCTGATACCTGATACCCCTTTCGTAGACATGGTGTAGGAACAACAAGTAATCTCATGTCCGCTCGAATATAATGTGATGTGAGCATTTTCTTTGTTTGCTGTCATCGCTCAAGCTTTGAGACCCGAAATGCGTGCAGAATCACTGTTTTCGACAAGACAAGGATCTGTTGGGGCTTGCGAGAGCGCATCTAGGTGGGGTACATATGGCATTTTCAACTGATTATCTAAACGTCCACATTCACCACTTTCATCTCTAGGATCTCGAACAGCGGTACAGCTAATAACTACGCGTTTCTTCGAACGCACTACTGTCCGATGGGCACACTTTTCATCCCACGTCTAACTATTATATTAGAATGAATCTCCCCCGTCAACTATGCGGAAACAACCATCCTTCCACAGCCCATTTATGCTGAACGAGTGGCGGGGATGCTGTCCAAACTCCATGCACTTTGTCATCGTGAGCCGACCTCCAGGTGCCTTGCGGGTAGCAAGAACGTCAAAAAGAGATTGCAAGTCCATCCAATCGGGATCGTGGTTCGGTCTCCTAGTAAAGCTGATCTTATGGACCTCCAACTCCTCTAGGGCAGGCACAAGTAGCTGATTTTGATCGTCGTGTTCACCGTGACTCTCTGCACCTTCGTGAGTGCCAGGTTCTCCGACGGTGAGCATGGATTCCAGATTTGGCATATATCCAGAGCTCAGTTTGATGTACCGTAGACCTGGAAGTTGTTTCGCCATCTTCCTCATATTGAGTGAGGATATGGGAGAGACGATATGAATGCTCTGAACATCTGTCAATGGAACAAAGGAAGCGATATCGTTTAGGATGTCATCCGGACAATTTATCACAGACGTGAAGTCAAAGTAAATCTTGATTTTGAGTGAGGTACCCCAATTCCAGTCCTGGGGTGATCCGGGATAGAAACGGTCGCAATCACGTTCCAACGTACTGAACGTATAGCTGGATTTGTATACGTAGGCGTCCATGACCAACGAACGAAATCTTCGAGTGGACGACATTCTTTGTGCAAGAAATGAAAAGACTGGTTCAGGGGCATAACCAAGGTTGGAATCTTCAAATTTGCAGTCCAGTTCGACTTGAGCTTCAAATGGGATGTCCACGCGGGCCAGGAATGTGATAATGACTGAAGGTGGGGCCGCAATCAAGAGCCGAGAAAGATGGGGTAGGTTGATTTTTTGAAAGGGATAGAACTCCCTGGCAGAGAGGAAATCGGCAGTGCTGACTGCAAGGGAACGATGGAGATAGAGGTGTGCCAAGTCCTGCATGGAACTCAACATGGCTAGGAATTCCGTCATGTCCGGCTGAAACAGAGGAGGAACATCGCAGAGAATGAGGGTCGTCAAACCACTCAGGTTGGATGAATGGTGTGGCACTGAACAACACGTGAGCTCAAGTGTGCTGAGGGATGGCATGTTCCAATCAAAGAGTACACATGGTCGTGGTTGTACGGGAGGATAGCAGTTGGCTCGACATTCGAGCTTCAGGTTCTGAAGGCGAGGAACATGCAAAGAAACCTTGGAGAAGGTCGGACCTGAAAGACCTGAACATGAAAGATCAAGGTGGAACTCTTGGAGTCGTTCCACATGGTTTGTTAATTGTCCTAAGAGGTATGATAACCATTTAATTTCTCCACGATCTACTGTTGCACATATCTTCAACAGTGCTGGTTGGGATCTTGTTAGCAACTCCTCTATCCAGCGTGGTGATGTGAGGGAAAGGTAGCTCCAAAAAATGGAGCACTCCAGAGCTACTTTGCGCCAATGAGCGCAAACATATGAGATGTTGACCCAACCAGGCACAGTCCTTTGGGAGCCAGTACTCCTGGAACTAGTACCCCTGCACTCGCAGTGGTCATCATGGGCGCACCATACGAATACGGTTGATAGAACCTCGATCGGAAGACGAGAAATGAGAGCGGTTGTATTCCTTCGAGTACGCAGGTCGCATAATGCTGCCATGCCAGGTATTGGAACAAGAGCTTGAGGTTTGAAGCTAGTAATGAAACTGTAACAAGCTTGAAACACTGACAGGTTGGCTATCCGTAGCAGAAAGGGGCGACTGATAATGGGGACTATTTGCGTTTGTGCTCATGTGTTTGGTCGCATTATGGTTGGGCCCGGGTACTGGCCCGATCCGGCAGGCGAGCTTGTCTTCGAACTAGGCAACAGCCGCGGTTTATGTCCACGATTTTCTGGCCGCGCGACGTCTTTTACGATGGTTTCTTCTACGGTTGGATTAAACATCAGGTTGTGTGTGTCGCTGGTGTTCTCAAAAGGAACACGGTATGTCAAATCGTTCGGTCTAATCGTCCTACTATGGCACTCATGCTAGCTAGCAGAAGGCTGACGCCGATGCAACCCTAACGAACGTAGTCCGGTCCACTAATCTCCGAGCGCTTCTTACTTCATGTGGGACACCTACCGTCCTTGGATATGTCACCTTCTCGTCGTCTCGTCCGTCGACTATCCCAAATATCAAGGATCATGACGCCTCGCTGTGCGCCCAACGTCTTGTCGTGTACCCGACAAGATTAACACGTTTTCTTCCAGAATAGCCCCGTTCCAGTTCATATACTACCGTCGTCACGCTAGAAGCTCTCTGAGGTTCTACGCCGCTGAAGTTGACGCGCCGAGTCACCCTCCAACCACCAGAGACGCGAACACGCCAGCAGAATTGTCTCTTGCCCATGATTTTACGCGGGGAAAAGATATCAAACTGAACATTCCTGACTATCATCTCATAGTTGACCTTGTGAGTCATCGTCCAGTTTTTCATGTATTGTTCCAAATGCCAGTGGACAGTTGAACGCAGCAAAGCCACTCGAGGAAGCCATGGAACGCAATCGAACACAGGCTTTGAACCGAAAGCCGAACAGGATCGTTGCGCGATCCCAACACCGTATGACGTCCGCATCACTCCCCGATGTGTTTGGGGGTCACGCCTTCTTGTCAACACTGAGAGCGCTCAGTTTCGTCGGTGTGTAATTGTTTGGTGGATGAGACAACGAGACGAGATACTCAGGAGTCTACCTCAGTGCGGCAAACAGAGGACCGAGCCGAGGTGTTGTATCAGATCGCCCAGAGGCGGCATTATCAACCCGACGAACAAGTCAGACTCTCCAGTGCTGCATACAACAGGTATATCTCACTCGTATGTCAGCGTTGTACATGGGTGATCCCGTAAAGGCATTATAATAGTATTTGGGTCATTTTGAACGACTTGATCATTGGTCTGGCATTTCGTCAGTTCCTCTGTCAAAATCGCGACGTGCTCAACGCTCTAGTAGCTGATGGTCTCGAGGTGTGTGTGCTATTCTGGGAATCCGATCCTCTGCGTGTTGAAGATGCTTTAACAGAGCACCCTGGCTGTTCGCGTTCAGCGGGTGTTATTGTGGCTGGATAGTTGGCCTGCGGGCTTGAAACTCAATACGGAATTGAGTAGGTTCTATTCGCAGGGGTTCTTAGGTCTAATCACACGATGGACAAGTGGGTATTAGCTTGTATTTTGCGCACAAGTCTGCTAATTTCAGTTCCACAGAACTTCTTCACCATGGTCTATCGTTGTTACCTACCATCAGCTTCGTCGTGGAGACCGTCAGCCTTCTTGGCATGACGATGACGCTATCATTGTCCCTGGATTTAATCAGCGTCCTCACTGCTCATCTACATGCCTGCTACTTTATCTCTGCAACAATCTATCGACAAGTACTCTTGTTGATTGGTTCATTGTGGAACCTCTTCAGAGGTGTGACTCTCTATGTCTCCAGTTCTATACTGTCTTGCTCAACGCGGCCCTCGAATTGATAGGCAAGCGATACAACATACTCCGAAATCGCACAGATCCTTGGGATTACGACGTCGACCAACTGTTGCTCGGGACGATCTTGTTTACACTTGCCGCTCATCTCTTCCCAACGATCCTGGTATATTACGCCCTGTTTGCGCTGGTACGATCTTTTTTCATGTCATGCTACAACCCTGAGAACGTTGGATCAGATACGGCTTGGCGTAATTGTCTTGTATGCCAGCTGCGAGACGTTATTGGCTTTCATGAACCACTTTCCATTGTTCGCACTCATGTTGAGGAGCAAAGATCCTCTGAGGTTACCTGGTAGGTGGACCAGGTGACACCCCTTGTAATACGACTTGACAAGCAATAATCCAGGGGACACATACCTGCAAGTGAATCACACGCCTCTCGGTTGTACAGTCACGGTCGAGGTATGAACTGCTTTATTACTGATAGACATCTTGTTGATCTCCGCAGAGTCGCCCACTCCCGTATGCGGTCGTGTTTGCGCAGTATGGTACGTCAATTGCATTCTTCCCTAGTATAGAACCGACGTAGTCGACAGCGGGCCTTTGGCGACGACTCGCGCGACATTACCATCCGGTTCGTCTGGGAAAGAGGCTGCTACAAGGGCAAGTGCTGGACACATTCCCCCAAATATCCACAAATTCGCCATCGGATTATTGATGATCTTCATCAAGGGGTCCTTGTTGCATGTTCTACGTATCTGCCATTGCTATTCCTAGTCGTGAATTTAGACAAGGTTCCTCTTTCACGTTGGCGGGGACTTACTCTGCCTCTGCTTCCACCTCGATAAGCTTGCGCTTATGCATCTCCGCTGCACGTCGATTAATATCCAAAACTTCTTGAGTATCGGGGAATCCAATATCCCAATAACCAGGTGGGGTCTTTGGTCTGTGCCAGTGATGGCGGTGTCGTGAGATCCGTTGTTTATGTTCCTCTACCTTGTCGGTATTCTCCTTGTCGTCTAATATGTGGTGGTTGCAAGGTGTCTTGCGCTTAGTTGGCGTCCGCCAGAGCGGCTGCCGTGAAGCCGGTAATGGGCCAACGGCCTCGTAGTACTAATGCACGAGATGTTGTCAGCCGAGGACGCCATGAACCGACGCTACTTACCTCACGACAGCATTCACAGTCACTTCCCAGCATGTGCTTTCTCTCTTCCCGATTGCGAATGACGGCGTCATACTGGAAATCCACACCATCATTCCTGTCTTTTCGAATAGAAAACCTGGAGTTGATCGTGATCGTTCCAGGTCTAGAGATACGGATGGTGTCATGAAGGGTGAACGGATTGCCCAAACAGCACGTACGATGCTTGTGCGTATCTTCCCTTGCGTTTGCGAGGCTCGGTTGATGGGGTCGGCCGAGAGGTTTCGACCCTGCGCGGTACCTCTGCAGACGGTCACTGTCCGCAGCATGTTCGACAAGACGACGCTGACTTACCAAGATTATCATCAAATATTGATGACTTGATAGATTGTGGTGCCAGGAACGGATCTTTGGACGGCGAAAGAACCTTTTGTGAGGATTCGCCATGATACGACTTCGTACGCTGGTGCCTGGATACTATCGGGGAAGGAGACAGCTCGACTTTCAGGTCACGAACGGACTCTTGTTTGAAGCCCTTGGCAAGATCGACGTCGTCTCCTGTATGCTCCACATTCGGGCCAAACTCGTCAAACTGTTTGCGTTTTCCAAGTGCGGATGCCCTTGAATACGCTGCCAACGCGTCGCTCTTGAGGGACGGTTTGATGTCATCGTCTGCGTCGACGTCGCGAAACAGCCAACGCTTGAAGTCGCGCCATTTCTTGTAGTCGGCCTTGTAGCGTTCTGCGGCTCTGTTCTTGGCTTCCAGCAGCGTGTCGTACCGAGATTGGAGTGAGTCGAGTTCTGCCTTGAGGTCGGCGATTTGGGCGAGCAGGCTGGCTGTCTCTGACGGTGGTGTCATTGGCATGCGTCCATGTGCGCGACGACGTGTCTCACCTCTCTCACGTGACCGTGTTTGGACTGACTGACGGTTTCAGTTTATATTCAGACTCCGACTAGGATCGAGTCGGGATGCCAATGGCGCCGAGATGCTTCCGCAGCTGCCAGCCTGGATGTGATTTCACGTGCAATGCCATTGGATGTCTGGGGATCGAAGCGTCCATGTCGCCGGTTTCAGGTGCCAGCGTCACGGACCAATCGGATCCGGTTTTGTCGCCGGCCTGCCGAATGACGGTGCGGCTGGGACAAAGAAGCCCTTCAGACCGGAGACCTCATCCTGTCTTTTCCGCAACCTCACAAGACGACATGGTCGCCATAACGCCTTACCCAGACAAAGTCGACTACACGGTCCAGTCTCTGCCCGTGCCCGGAACCAAACGCCCTGGTCAAACAGGTACGCGGACTCCTACGCCTTGTCCCAGACTTTTTTATTCACTCCCACATGTAGCACACTACCGCAATGGTGATTGTACCCCCGTAACTCGGCATCATCGTCTGACGAGATCGTAGCCATCTTTGGGTATTTCGATGCCGACACGCCTGGCTTCCCAAAGACCCTACCAGAAATTTTTGACGGTAGCTGTCGCCAGAACCCGGATGCTAGACTCTTTGGCCACCGACCCGTCATCTCGACGCAGCCGTTGAAGTTTGGACCTTACATATGGCAGACCTACAGGCAAGTCGATGCCAGGAGACGCAAAATCGGTAGTGCCGTACACCAACTCTTCAAGTCGGGAACTCTCGAGGCAGACGAGTTGGAAACGGTCGGCATTTGGTCACAGAACCGACCAGGCAAGTAATGAGCGCACGTTTGGGTAGTTTGGTATGCTGACGAAGACCAGAATGGCAACTCGTCGAACTCGGTCTTCAAGCCTACGGCAAAGTCAGCGTCAGTTTATATGATACCCTCGGAGTGGACTCGGTTGGTAAGGACAGTTTCTTGTCGACTGCGTTCACAAGCTCACCCTTTCGCAGACTTCATGTACGTCCTTCTAGGTTGTCGACCATAACAGAACTAATCCGTGAAATAGCATTAACCATTCGGGACTCTCCATCGTATTCACGACCCCAGACCACATACCGACGCTTCTCAAGCTGTCTCCGAAAATTCCTGTTTTGAAGATGATCGTCTCGTTTGACCCCCTTGAGAAGCAAGTACGCCATGCGCTGAGCTCGTGGGCTGAAACAGTTGGCGTGCAACTAAGGGAACTAAGCGAGAGTATGCTTCTCCTATATCCTAACCCCTCGGCTATTCAACGTTTGACATCTAGTCGAAACATTTGGAGAAGCACATCTCTTAGACCCATTTCCTGCGTCGGTAGACCAGATCGCTTCGTTATGCTATACTTCTGTACGTCGCCTGACTACTCACCTGATCCTCTCTTGACTTTTACTTCGCTAGGGAACTACAAACCGTCCCAAAGGTGATACAGCCGTCGACAGTTGATTGTTCTTTGGCTGACGCCCCGACAGGAGTAATTCTCACTCATGGAAGTCTTGCAAGCTCATCGTATTCGAACACGTTTGGTAGTACCATACCTCCGGGCCTCTGCCTTCTATCATATCTTCCATTGGCCCATATATACGAGGTCACTGCGTTACATCTGTACCGCATCCTATTGCTCATCAATTCATTTCAGCGGGTGGTAGAAATCACAGTAATCGCACTCGGTGGTTGTGTCGGGTTTTCCACTGGCGATCCCCTGCGGCTTCTGGAAGACACGCAATTTCTGAAGCCCCATTTCTTCCCAGCTGTTCCACGGGTTCTCAACCGAGTATACCAGTCGGCCATGGCCGCTGGCAATGCACCAGGTTTGAAGGGTGCATTATTCAGAATGGCTGTCCAAGCCAAACTAGAGCAGTTACACAAGACTGGTATCAATACACACCCACTCTGGGACTTTCTGGTGTTCAGCAAGGTATGTAATCTCGTCGTACATACCTTTACGCAGAGAGAAACTTGTTAAAGATTCGAGCTGTCCTTGGTGGTAATGTGACCCTAGTCAGCACAGGTTCAGCTCCGATCAGTGCCGACGTGATAGATTTCATGAAGATCGCTCTTTATTGTGAAGTCCTTGAAGGTGCCCGCTCTACTTTATTGTCTCTAACCGTCTTCTGACATTTTCACCTTGCAGGGTGAGTCTGAGAACATCCATTTGGGTGTCAAGGGTTGATGTTCCTCTCAGATATGGTATGACGGAGAACTCCGGTACATGCACACACACCCTCAAGGATGATCCTTCTTGTGGTGGTACCATCGGGCCGCCTCAACCTGTCAACGAAATAAAACTCGTTGATGTACCCGAGATGAACTACACCTCTGAGGACGAACCTAACCCTCGTGGGGAGATGTGTGTCCGTGGCATGAATTGCTTCATCGGTTACTACAAAGGTACGTACCTTACTCCGCTACTAAATCACATACTCACGTAGCGCCAGACGAGAAGAACACCCAGGATGCATTAAAGGATGGATGGCTCCACACAGGTGATATTGCCGAAGTCGATAGCTATGGCCGCTTCAAGATCATTGACAGAGTCAAGGTGCGTGTTTCCCTTCACTCCCTCGCGATGCACCAACGCACCGTCATCTCACTGCAGAACATCATGAAGCTCGCACAAGGCGAGTACGTCGCACTCGAGAAAGTTGAAAACATGTACACTGCATGCCCAGTCGTGCAGCAAATTTATGTACACGGGGACTCGTTGCAGTCCTATCTCCTCGCTGTTGTCGTTCCCGATCCCGCCGTTCTCGCACCATTGGTGTCCGCGATATTCGGGAAGAAGATCGCCGCTGACGATGCTAGGACACTGGAGGAGGCAGTGAAAGATCCCAGGGTGATCCAGGGGGTCCTCGAAATGCTCACCAAGCAAGCGCAAAAGAATCGGCTTGCCGGGTAAGGACGATCTGCGCTCACGTTCTCCGTCGGACTCATACTTTCTGTCTGTCTAGGTTCGAATTTGTGAAACGCATTCATCTCACCTTGGATCCGTTTACTGTCGAGGACAACACATTGACGCCGACGCTCAAGTTGCGACGCAAGGACGCTTACGCTAAACACAAGGCCGAGCTCGACGCGCTCTACGCGCTCGGCGAAGTGAACAGTCAATCCAGCAAACTATAACCCTCTGGATCTTGTGATCATTCGGAATGGACGGCCGGAACTGAACACAACTAATCTTTATTTCATCACGACTCGTATGTAACAAACGTATTCAACGACGTGGAACGATGCAAGTGTGACGTCTTTGGTTTTTGGCTGATGCGATGATCCATATACTGGATATGATGAATAATGAACGGTATAAGTGAACGTGATGCTAGCTGGTCAAGTGGGGTGAGCGCTACGACGAAAAGTAGAACGTGGGTCATCGACCGCTCGTACGATAAACGGTAGTCGTGTGCACCGCGAAACGTGCACCATTCAAGAAACGGTCTTTGCGCTGTAAAGTGAGATTTGGCGAGAAATGGTCGTACCATAGTACGACAGGCAACCCATGACGACGACCCACAGATAGCCCCCAAGCAAGTTGTAGTCGACGGACAAGGCAAACAAGGAACTAGACACGAAAGAGGTGCGTCAGCCGTCCGAGCAGAGAGCACCATATCCTACCTCACGAAAAAGGGGGCGACCGAGCGCGCTGAACACATGGCAAACTGAACGATGCCGTTGGATTGACCGAGAGAGCTTGGTGAAGGGGCATTCGTTTTGATGAGCAACTGGCTCAATCTGGGTGCGATCAGCGGTCGTTGACGTGTAACATGCGGTAAACGTCGACTGACCCGTATGCCAGAGTGCCAGCCCTGGAAAGCGCCAGGGAAATGGCAATGCCGGTCCAGAGGGCAGCGGTGGTGGGGGCGTTCAGCTGGCCCGTTTCCGCATCGATGCCGACGCGAGCGATGATGTTCAAGACAGGGAGTACCATATAAGCGTACGGCCATAGCCTCATACAGAAGTTGTACAACTTTGCGCCATCGAACGTGCGCAGCAGGTATGACATGATAAAGACCTGGAACGCAACAGCTATGGAACCAGCGGATGCTAATGCATAACCGATTTGTGATGCCTGACAGAAAAATGAAGTCAGGGTTCGTCAGGAAAGCCAAATGGAGTTAACGTACGGAGAAGGAGAGGCCACCACTATGAATGGGAGAAAAACAAAAGAGGACAAAGACGACGTCAAAGGCAGTGCCAAGAAAACTGAGAGCGAAGCCAGACATGGCCAACGCCCGAATGATTGGGAGAGCCCATAACTGCCTCAGGTCCATAGGTTTGTCAGGTGCCACAGGAGGAGACGAGTCCGCATTTCGTGCACCATATGGCAGAGAAGAATGCTTTTCACCTTTCTGTTTACGTTTGCTGGGAAGGGTCTGTGATGGACAAGGTCAGGAGGACAATTGACAACCGGAATGAGGTGATATGTCACCTCCTCTAGGAAGGCATAGCCAAGGACAACACCGATAATAGCGATAATAGATGCTGTGAGACACGGTAACAGATAGGGGTATTCCTTCCAGAATGTTGTATTAAAGAACTGCGGGTATTTGTCGGCAGGATGTGAGAACGAGCCACCAATGAGCGGGCTAAATTTATCGGATGAGAGGGATTACTTTAAAGCGTGATCAGTTGACCAACCCGACAATGGCACCTAGCGGGTACATGACACCGTAAATTGGGAACACATCTGCTTGGTTGCTGGGATCGGTGATTTCGCCAAGCAGGGAGTGCATGGCAGCGAGATTCCCAGAAGATAGACCTCCTGCGGAGATATAAGCGGAACGGAAAAAAGAATAAAGAAGAGAAAGTGTGACCGACCGATGCATCGGGCAATGAGAATCGAAGTGAGGGATTTTGACCATCCAAAGGCGAGCGTGGTGACGGCGGTGCCAAAGATGCCCACGACAATGACAGGACGACGACCGATGACGTCTTCGGGAAAGATGAGCGATCAAGGGTGGGAAGGGGAAAAAAAGGTGCACCAGAGAGACGAGCCCAGGGATAGATGGCGACGAGTTGAGAGAGAGAAAAGGTGCTTTCCTGAGAGTTGTGAGAGACAAGGACGGGAGACAGGGACGAAAAAGCAGCATACAACGAGCCCGCTGTAAAAGCCGATGCGAGATGGATCGTCTGTGAGATGGAGGTCTCTCATGAACTCGTTCACGTAGGGAAAGAGCTGGGTAAACGCGATTGGGTCTACGAGCCTGACGGTGCAGAGGGCTGCCAGCTGGGCCTTTGGGATGGGGGTGGGGGCAGGCTTTTGGGCCTGGGACTCGAGGTGCTGGTCTCGGAGGAGGGGGCGGGTCTCGTCTGAGGCCATGGTGATGGGGACGGAAAGAAAGAAAGTCGGGTATTTATTGCGGGGAGGGTTGGTCGGGATAGGGGGGATGCTACCATACATGGTACTGTTGATACATGCACAAACACGAGTGGGTCGGGCAGCGTGTTGTCGGACGAGACTGAGACCAGCTCGGGAGTGAGCACGACTCTCTTTACCATCACGTCAAGTTTTACTACGAAATCGGCTATTCTCAAAATGAACTTTAATGTCAACGATAATCCACTCCTTGTCGCTCCCAGACCCGTTCGACTCACCGCCGCTTATCCTCGCTCTCTCAAGATCGCATCTTCCCCGCACGACGATGCAGAGAACGTCGACGACACAAAACCTGCACCTCGCATACACTCCGTACAGCCCCTAGACAGGGATGCATCCCCCCGCGCATCTTCTCGGTGCGTCTCTTCCTCGCATTCTGACTCTTACCCATCCCCTCGCAGCTCCAGTCTTCCCTCGGAAGCTCTCGAGGAGTTTCTCTCCATCCTCCGTCCCGCCATCTTCCCCCCCTCTTCCCCTGTCCTTCGTCCCCGCAGGAATGGCGCCCTCGCCTTTGGGGTCGCCTACAAGGCAAAGCCAAAGATAGACGCTTCCTTTACAAAGTCGGATCAACCCAATTCAAGCATTGCTGAGGAATCGGACCTTGTTAGGCAAACTCCTACTTGCTCCCCAGAGCCTACCTCTGATCACCTCCCTGGCAACTGGGATATCTTTGGCCCAGAGATCACCTCCCGATGGCATGCCCAGGTCCTTGGTACGTCCCTTGTGTCCATCTGTCCGCTCCGGCTTCTCACCGTCCCGCGTTCTCCAGCGTCTCCCATCTCCCGTGTGCAGACTCGCAACCCCTTTCCCCGTTATGCCGCCCATGATATCACACTCTCTCCCATCCGTTCTTCCCCCACGATGTCCACCACTCCTCTCTCTCCTACCACCGTACCCCTTCCCGCTCCCTCCCCCGATGAAACCATCGAGGTCTTTTGAGCATCCCGCTCGGGCGCATCGCCTTCATCCTTATCATGAGACGACGCTCTAACATCCACAGTCCCATTTATGTATCTTTCGACCCTCATGGTCGTCGGGTATCATCGATTCTTTTGCTTTACTATAACCTTATCCGTTCCTTCCTTCTCGTCATACCGCTCGCTTTCCTGGTTTCTACTTTCGTCGCTTTTATCTTCATGGTGCAATTCTTTTTTAAATGGAGAACACCGTTGGCGTGAATTAACCCTATGTACTACATCAGCTTCTTGTTCATATACTGATCCTGTATTCGCGCTCGGAAGTAATGACTTTGTGAGATATACACTAGGCACCTTTCCTATATCAACTTTGGAATCACAGCTAGTGGGTCGCTCGTGGTCAAGATAACCAACATCCACGCCGACATCCTCATCTCCGTTGCCTCCATGGGGTTAGCGGCAGCTATTACGGATGTAATGGATCCCTCGCCTGCGCACCCACGCCCTCTGTGAGGTAAACTGCGGCCCCAACGTCGTTGATGTAGAAGCAGTCCTCCAAGCGAATCCCGACCTAACGCGAGTTGGTAATACTAGTCGCATCAAAGCAGAACACGATGACGCCCGCTTACCTTTCCTCTGATGTAAACTCCCGGCTCGTTGGAAAACGTGTGTCCGTTATCGATAACTACATCAGACCCTCCCCTGAGGTATGGCGCTTCGTGACCTTCCAGACCGATCCCTGTCAATTCAATAAAGCTCAATGATGGTCTAGACCGCCACATTAGGTATGACAGTCACCATGTCCCAATCTATGGGTAAAATAAGGGCCCAGTCCACGTCGAGTCAGTTCTACGCGCGCAGCCTTGTCCACATGTGCCGTGATGACGCCCGCCCTGGCAACCCGCATGGCCGCTGTTTGAGCGGCATGTACATCCCACCATATTCGAGCGTGCTCTTCAGGTATCTCGCTCTCCTCGAGTTGGAATGTCTGCTCAGGATGATCAGTCAGCTATACATCTAAAGCAACAAAACGACCTCACTCTCGTAACATCGCTGTGATACCCAAACAAGACGCCTCCAGTATCAATTAAAATTAGGTCCGAGCGACCCAGTACACGGTCAGTTCCCGTGCCGTGGGGGAGCGCGGCATTCTCTTCGTCCTACGTTCAGGTCAAGTCGATGCGAAGCGACACGGGACGTACCCCCGAAAAGCACCAACGCCCACCTCTCGGTCAAACCAGCGACCGCCAACGCTTCGTCAATCATCTGCATCACCTGAGACTCGCGCATCCCGGTGCGCATCTGGGCCTGAACGGCACGTATCGCAAGGACCGTCACCTTTAGAAAGGTAAGCTAACCGTTGAACATCGCCCTCGCGTACGGCATACCTCGTTGACGCACTTGAGGAGCGCAATTTCTGCAGGTGACTTGCGCTCTCGCAAAGAAGTGATTTCTGATGGGGCCACAAGCACATTCAATCCAGGTGCCGCCTTCTCGAGCCCATCGACAATGAAATGACGGGTCATCCCGTCGACGTAGATGGGACCGCTGCTGGATTCGGGGAGTACTTTAGCTGCCACGGTGTACGGGTCTTCGTCTTCGTGCCACGCTACATACGAAACGTCCATGCCGGGAACGTTCAACAGCTTCGCACGGTCCTCCTCAAAGGAGGGTGTCAAGATCGTGACGCGTGCCGACACCTCTCCCTGGTCAACGAGCGGAGAAATAAGAAGGAGCAGGGGGCGTTCAGAGAGGTGCCACGACGCGCCGGAGATGTTGCCAAAGAACAACGCGCTGGCACCTGGCTCGGCGACGTAGGCAGATCCTTTGAGTGTGTGGAGAACACGGGCAAGCTGCTGCTGCCTCTCGAGGAATTCGGTCGCGTGTATTGGCTGCACGTCCCTGCAATGTGCGGCGAGTCCCTTCCAGGGTTCATTATGAGTGGGTGAGATGGTGATAGGTTGGAAGAGGAAAGAAGGTGCGGAAACGAAGAGGATGATGGTGATTAAGAGCAATGCCTGTGGGTGTCAATGAATGAAGACCAGTTAGTACGCCACACGGATCCGAGCATCACATACAAGGTTTGCAACTTTAGCAATGCCAGTGCAACGACATTGTTTACTGGGGGCGGCAACAAGGGGCTTTGATTTGTCCATCCCACTGAGGATGTATGAGGGTGAGAGACGGAAGCGAACAAACTCCCCACCTTCCATCCTTGTCCAGAGCACTCAGCAAGGTTCAATGCAATGAACGACACCGACACCGAGACGTTGATCGCAATGGTGAACAGCCTTTTAACTGTTCCACATCCCGGACAGGACGCTCTTCTCGACGCTCTTGTACAGTTCAGCGGCGATGTACAAGCAGCCGCTGCATTCGTCGATTCCAAATACACAAAAGACAGGGACAGGTCCAAACCGCTTAGTACAAAGAGAAAGGCACCCTCCTCAGATCTGGACGACTGGCTAGCGTCGTCGCGCCCAACGTCCTCGAGCTCCAAGCCGCCTAGCCACAAAAAGCGTATCATGGATCAGCCCGACACTGGGTCTGGCCCGCTTGCCATCAAAGACAACTCCCATGTTCCTGGCGGTTCCCCCGGGAAGCCAGCGATAGATCTAATGAGTGTATTGCGCCCACCACCACCATCGAAGCCATCGGTGCCGCGTTTGCCCCCTCTTACGCTCTCCAACCCATCCATGGTGGCACAATATACCCCGTGTACGTTGCACCCCTCCGTTCTTCCTCCGGAGCTTGCATGTGAGCTGTTCTATACAATGGTTGACCTGTCACAATCGTGGAAACGAAACAAATGGTGGCTCTTTGACCGTGTCGTTGAGAGTCCCCATCGAACGTCATTCTTTGTGCGGAGGACCAATGGCGTAGATAACAATGAGGCTTGGCAGGAGGCCGCACAATACTGGTGACTTTTCAGTCTCGCGCCATTCTTGGATATCGCTACTGACTACGTACAAGGTATAATGGACGGCAAACAGAACCCCCAGAATTCTTCCCACAAGTCATGGAGAAAGCTTGCAAATACGTCGAGAACATCGTTAATGACGAGATGCATAAACGTGAGAGACTGCCGCTTGAGTGGACGGGTCGTCATGGCGCAAACCACCAGCTATGGCATGCGAACGTTGCGGCCGCGAACTGTTATGAAGGTGCACAAGAAAGCGTCGGATACCATTCAGATCAGCTTACCTACCTTGGTCCTTACCCTACCATCGCTTCATTGAGCCTCGGCAAGTTAATTAACTTTTGTTTTCCACACTGAGCTTGAAGGGGATGTGCTAATTTGTATAGGAACAAGCCGGATCTTTCGCCTACGTGAAGTAATCCCTTCTGATGAAGTCGCTGTACGTTGCGCCAGGACGTTTAATATCCCTTTGCCCCACAACTCCGTGCGTTTCCCTCTATGTCCGTCCATCTAAGCCACATCGAGTGACCTTATCTCCAGCTGACCATCATGCATGCAACATGTCAAGAGTCGTTTAAACATTCAATTCCACCGCAGCCTACACTCGATTTGTACCGGCCGCTCTGGCCGCATCCAGCGAGGCCGACTTCCCTACCTGAACCCTCCAATTGCCGCATCAATATCACTTTCCGGTTTTACCGTCCTGATTTTCACCCAAAGAGTACTCCGCGGTGCAAGTGCGGCGTCCCAACGATCCTTCGGCCAGATATGAAGAATCGCCACGACGGCCCAACGGATCGGTATTGGTGGGTTTGCTACGCGGGTGCACAAAATGACGGCAAGGGCTGTGACTTTTGGCGGGCCATGGATATGCAGGCTGAAGGGAGGGGTGCTGCCTTTACCGATCTTGGTCAAGTAGAGTAAAGGCACTGACATGTTGAAAATCAGTCACTTCATGTGCCGTATTGACATGTAAGTGTTCCCATCCTGGTCGTCGTCAATGCCGACACGGTTTATAGTGTTGGCAGTATTGTGTCCGGCGGTAAGGCCATGTAACGAGAATCCGTCCGTCCGTCTAGTAGGACAATTGGACGCGACGTGTTATGGCTATGGAGCGTATGCTAGGATAGGTGACGTTTCATTTTAATCCCGGCCCGATGGTTCAAATTTGTTGGCGAAAAGCGCCTCTCCGGCTTTTGTTGGGCCAAAACATCCTTCATAAAGTAAGTGGTATCCGCCGCATCAGCGAAATAAGAAGTGGGCAGGTTGTAATCAGTGCCGAGCCAGAGTATTGAATCAATATCACTCCACCTTGGCCCAGTTATTTGCGTGAGTTGGCACGATCAATCAAACTCGATATGGACGTCTTCCCAACTTTCATTATCAAGGTGTACGGCGAGGCCCTGTCAATTACACAAAGCCCTATATACAAAATACGTCCGCGGAATGGAAGTTCATGGAACTGTAATTCTGCGGGCCTATCATTTCACTCGCACCCGCTGATCGGCTAGCGGTCTCTCCGTATACCAGGGTACCCGCGAACTAAGAGAAGCAGATTATCTCCGCATCGTGGTGGGTATGTCGAACCAATATGGTTTAGTCTCGCGGTCTTTGTTGGACTTGCTATCAGCTCGCACCTTGGCAAGATCTGATGCCGTCTTTGACAGCATAAATGATCATCCATCGTTGAGGGCAATGATGGACTGTTTGAGGGTGCCACCACGCTGTTGTGTTGTTATTCTCGTGCATTCGCCTCGTGAAGGGAGTGGGGGGGTCCACCCTCCTTACCGTCCCCTTGGTCACACATTTCCAGAATATGACCACGCCGCAGACTAGACCATTTTAAGCATAACACATTTCCCTTGGCGACCTTTTGCGAACGACTTGGAGGGTGAGATCTCGTCAGTTCCCCGTGTTCGTCGACCCCTTGGATCACTCCCACACTTGTCGACGTGCACGCCAGCTGGGACCCTCTGGCCAGGACCCGGATCAGGATGGCGCGCGTGTTGATACATGAAATTTTTAGTGTCATTTAGCCATCCCCTTGTCCCTTGGTCACCTAAAGGCCGACTACGCGCAGGGAAGATGAGCTCCCGACTCACCTGCTGTGAGTCTAGTACCGAGGCGGGCTTCCGTGTCAAAAAAGATGTCACCGGATGTAGGGTTTCCCCCTGCAACCAGATCGCTGCTTGGATCCAACACGAGAAGAAAAAAAAAATTCGGTTTTTCACACATGTCCACATGGTGGGGTACAGCACAACGAGGACGGGGAGCGACGAAGAACGTTGCCCCGGTATACTGTACTACACAGTAGGATGACGCTCGAACGCGTCGCCAGGGTCCGTCGGCTTGGACCAGCGCTCTCGTGGAAGGAGTCACGTGCATGTGTCGTAATGCGTGACCCGTCTATGCCCGGGAGTGTCACGAGAGTTTCGAACAAGCGCACGACGCTCGACTCTGCACCATGTCACAGCTCACTTTTCGATACACCTCGCCGTATGCGCTCGGCACGACCGTAAGATCGACGTTTTGTCTTGATGGGTCGAGTCACGTCTAACGGGCGTGGTAGTGGTTCAAACGGTGGGCACCGACCCTCGGTATCTGGGGCGTTGGCGTAGGCACGGCAGGGCTGTTCGTACGTGCTCGGGGTCTCTCGCGTTCGACACCCAGGTTCGAGGGTTCTTCTTTTTACAGTTGCTCTCCGTCACCCCGGTCGTCAAAAAAGGGCTTTTGGTCAAGGTGCCGCTGGTGAGCCCTGCCTTGTTTCTCGCCGCATGGAGCACTAGTCCAAACGCGATGCATCAGCTCGGCAGTTATTACGAGGACAAGACGCCCGCATCCGACATGCCCTTCTGATCGTCGATGGAGTTCTAAATCCGTCCAGTATCATACCACACATCATCATTGCTGGCATAGCTTGAGAAAGTAGACACGATCGATTAAACTAGGGTCGTAGGTATCACAACTTGGTTTTCTCCGAGCACCCCTTTGTGGTGTCGTCAGCACATAGATCAATCCCGAGATATTCCTCCAATTGTTTGATGGCTTGTGGTGCGCCACCCACGGGGACATCTGACGTACTCGTGTCAGCACTGCAATGGTGACTCCAAACCAAGTCAAAGTTGTTGGTCGTGTCCTTTGATATGACGGGAATGATGCTACGTACGTATCGTTGTCATCCCGAGTTGCTTGGCCGTCTTGAGGTTCCTAAGC
>JBBPUH010000114.1:6009-18413 GCA_038094555.1 Boletus aff. phaeocephalus
AACATGTTTCTGGCCAGGAATTGTGTTGGATATTGGAAGTATACCTGGAAATTTTTATAAAACACAGCGCCTAAAGGAGAGCGTTGATGAGCGTCAAGTCATGATCATGTCATTACGGACCAGAAAGAATGACGTTGGACGAATTTTAAATGTACATGGCCCCACGAGCCAACTGTGGCCGCCAGGGTCGAATTGTTACCACACGATCTTGTCATTACGGACAACCTGAGCTCAATCAATTTGTTGTTTCCCGCTAGCGACACCGCACGATGATCTGACATTTTGTACGACGGTCCCCGTGGTGCTGTGCCCGTGCTTGCTCAATCCCGACAAGCTCCATGATCAAACGAGGTTGACGGGAGCCGCCACCTGTTGAGCACCATATACGCACTAAATGACTTATTTCCCCAGCCTGGAGACTCGTGTTGATGGATGATCCTGAGTCGGTGAAAGTTAGAAGAGGCACGTACAACTTAGACCTGATGCGATCTAGAAAGCTCTCCAAAGTCAATTGTGTGCAACAATTAGTCAAATAGAAAGCCGGGTTGATGCTGGTGGAAATCGCGGGCCAGCTGCGAGATTCGCGTTCTCACCCGTGACGAGTGTCAAGCATCATTCCGCGTCCTCAAGCATAGAAAGAGACACGATACATTGCCACTTCATGCGCAAATCGTACATCCGAATTCATTCGCTGGCTGGCGGCGCGCCGTTTACAACTTGCTGCTTGCAACAGCCTCCTTGTACCTCTTCTCCGCCTCTTCGAAGTTGATAACATTCCAGATGGCTTTGAGATACTACACGAGACAACGTATCATCATGAAGAACACGTCTCCTCATGGAAAAAAAGAAGCAAAAAACGTACATCAACTTTGACGTTGAGATATTGAAGGTAAAAAGCATGCTCCCAGATATCGACGCCAATGATGGGGATGTGTGTCATCAGCGGATCCTGGTTAGCCGTCGTCACGATTTCAAGCGTCTTGTTCTTCACGTTGTATCCCTGTACAAATCCCCCACGATGGTGGTTCAGCGACAAGCATCAAACAGGAATGGACGCACGAGCCAGCCCCAACCAGAACCCTGGATGCCAGCCGTTGTTGCATTGAACTCTGTCTTGAAAGCTTCGACAGAGCCCCAGTTGGCTACAATGGCTGTCTTCAACGGTCCATCGTTGAGCACGCCGCCGACACCGCCCTTGTTCACAGATGGGGCCAAGTTAGTCCAGAAGAGGGAGTGGTTAATGTGGCCTGGAAAAATGACGTGAGAACCATGTGATCGATTGTGATCACGATAGCGATAAGGTGAGTGATGATGGAGAAGGACGACAGATATGAAAGAGTCGCTACGTCTCGCGGGGTATGACAGTGCGTAACAGGAGACCTACCACCACCGTTGAACTTGAGGGCTGCTTGGAGCGCGATGCGTTCCTTGGGCGTGGCAGCCTTGAGGTAACTGGCCTCGGCAGTGTTGAGGGCGTTCACGTATCCTTGATGGTGCTTCGTGTGGTGGAGTGTCATAATTTGCTCCGAAATGTATGGCTCAAGCGCATTGTAGGGATATGGGAGGTTAGGAAGACTGTGTGCCATTATGGTTGAGGGCTGTGATGGAGAGAGATAGAAAGGGGCCGGACTGATTGTCTCATCGTTGTCTCATATTTATCCGTGTCATGCGCATCAGTAATAAACACACACATCTAGTCTCGAATACACACGCCGCATCGTTCTATTATCGCCATTACTCTTATAATATGACGAAATCAGTACTCAGACAGCGGGAGCACTGTGCCTGGGGGAACTCGTCAATCCATGTCACCCTCTGGTTAATGACACGCACCAATGTTGGCGTACGGACTCTTCTTGCGACCCCCAAGAAATTCCACATCGCCGCTGTCAAAGAAGGAATATCCCCCTATGTCCCACACTGATCAGATGATAGGAATAAAATTAAAAGCAGCGACTAACCCATAGTATCCTCGTAACCGTCACTCGTTCCATCGTCTGAACTACTCCCATTGATGGGTCTTCCCGTCTTGGAATCACGAAGAATGCCTGAATGGTCGACAAACGGAGCCGGTCTCTCATTGGCTGACAAGTAGAGTTGAACGAGGATACGATGGACATCCAACAAGTATCCCTGCAACGTGTCTAAATAACGCCTTGTCTGGAGATGTTTTGATGACGCTACACTGCGCGACCACGATTCGGTTACAGAGATAACTGACAACCATGGTATGACACTCACATACTTATCCCATTTTCCTTGATGATATACCCAATGCCATATCCATCCGCGGCAACGGGACCAAAGCCGAAAAGCCGAAGTGCAGGATTTCCACAGTTCGATGTCGACAGAATAGAAGTCCCAAGTAGATTCCATCCAGGGTCTGCAAAGATCGATGGCAATACTGCCTGAGCGATCATCGTGGTGCTCGGCACCGGATCATCAGGTAGGGGATCAAGGTTCCCACTCTGCTGGCGTTGATGAAGGCAGTACAGTGCATAGAGATGTCTAGTTCGGGAGTTGGCGTAATTATTTTAATGTCAATCTTCAGACACTGACCTATCTTGACCAAGGCCGTGACTGCACTCTTTGGTCAATGCGACGTGACGCTCACATGCCCCACGCAAGGCAAGAATCTTTTCCTCGTTTGAAGCCTCTGAGAAAAATGTCTGAGACGAAGGTTCAAATCAGGACAGACAGAGGAAATAAGGATGCTAACCTTTGTGAACTCCACACTCTCTGGTCGGACAGTTCGGATTGCTTCGGTTCGGCCATGTAGAAATGCCTTTGTCATCGCTGGCTCATATGTGCACTCGGTTCTTCCTAGAGGCGAAAGGACATGATTAGCACCGTAAATGCTCCAAGCAGGCACGACTTGCCGTAAAGGCCAAAGTACGCAGCCTGGAACGCCATTTGGACGAATGCGTCCGGACTAAACCGGTGGCTTGTGATAAAGTTTTTTCCATACCCTTTAAATTCCAAGGCTTGACAGTCATTCTGGCAGATCAAGTCGCTTAATCTAGTCTCTGCGAACCGTATCCCGACACGGAGTTGAGGTGTAAGTGTCCAGATGAGTTTCACAGGGCTGGTATCGTATCGCTCGATGGAAGCACAGTGGCGATGTTTTCCTGGATCAGTCTGGGGAGGCTTGTACGACTTTGCATAAGGGGAAAGTGGAGCGTGGAAGAGTGTTGGCGCTGAAGGATTGATGGAACGCGCCAAGAGCATAAGACCCTCCGTGAATACATCGGCTGCAAACCTGTCAAATTGATGAGCATAGATAGAAAGAAAGTCACCCGCTCAGTATTACCTGAGAACGGTGTGGCCATCGACACCAGTATGCTCAAAGTTGATACCCGCTGCGCCATCCCCACAAACAATGATTTGCAGCTGTTGTAATAAGCGTTGATCAGATATGCCTGAGTAGTAGATAACCCCTAACCTTGTCGTACCACCTGTTAGTACATGTCCCTACTTGAACACCCTCGCGAAGATCGTACGTTCCGCACAGGAAGTTAGAGCAGAGCGCTGCCAAATCTTCTCCGTTGGAATTCCCTGAGCTGGCGCGCTGGTTCTCGGTGGCTTCGCGAGCGGGGGCGGCGTCATCAAGACAAACGACGAACAGCGCGTCGTCAATAAGGCTCAAGCAAGCAGCATTTGTTCGGTCCTCTGAAAGTGCTTGGCGCAATTGAGACCACGTCTTGCGGTTTTCGGTGGTGAGTACTCCGATGGCAGTACGGGCAGCCTGGACGTCATTGATAATGAGTGACGGGAGAGAAAGACAGAGGTGTTGGCGGACCTCGGTAATAGGAGTCTTGTCTGCATCATGCACGATGGCTTGAAGGTTTCGCAACACCTCGCGTTCTGTCAGCAGGGGTCGATTCTCATCGTCGAGGACATCGAACCAGTCTAAATGAAACATAACATTCGGATCACAGACGATCTAGTAGGAGCAACTGGTTGTACGTACAAAACTGCCCTCGTCTGAGAACGACGATATGGCGGGCAGCCTCGTTGACAACCATCCTGCATCCCCTCTATTCCCGCAGGATCAACCTCCATCCTTGATTGACCAACGGAAAATCGCACCTGTGTCGGAATCCGTGCTGTTCCGAACAATCTCGTATACTGATCCATGTCGAGTGGGCGACCACGAATGGTATCGGGATCGAGTAATCCGGCACGAAGGTCATGGATAAAGCCAAGGGATGAGATGATGAGAGCGGCCGCACGAGGGAGCTGAGATCCCCGATCGGGGGTAGGGTCGTTCCTTGGTAATGACATCAGGATCAGTGCACGGCAACTCAGAGGGAGATGCGTACTCGAGTACGAAAAAGGGATTGAGAGCAAGAACCACTGGGTCGCTGTGTGACAAATAGCTTTCGTACCTATACGAACAGGGTTCGTGAGATGATAGAACAGGTATTCGATGTCACCGACCAAAAGTCCTCGATATAACTGTGGAGAACGTTGGACCGCGTTTAGACGCCATGAAAGAGTACACACCTCGCTCGACCCGCGGCCCACTGTTTAAGACGGTCTTGGAGAGCTGGGCCGTCTCCCTCGAGAAAGTTCTGAACGGCGCGGACAGTTGCGGCGTGTTCCTCATCATCTTGCAAGCCACGGAGAGCGGCTAGGTAACGGTTGCAAGTTTCCCCGAGAGGTGGAATGGGTAGCTTTGGGAGGGCATCCTGGCTGGCGAATGTAGAGCCGGGCGTTGGGGTGTGTGGATGAAACCTTGTCGAGGTCATGGAAGAACCAAGTTGGAGAGCCAGATCGGAGTCGCGTCCTTTTTGACATTGGCGGCAACATTGTCATTCATGGACTTGTGCGGAGTTGTGCTACACGGTGACCGCATCGTCTATCTCCGCTCCCGGTGGTATCCCCGCAGTGTTTCTCAGCTCCTATTCGCTTCATTTTAGCATTTCTGTAACTCTCTTCTCTATCTGTTTACTACACTATATCGCTTTCATAGGTCGCTTGCTTGTGTATAAGACGAGGGTTCCCGTTTTCACTCCTGGATGCAGGTCTAGATGTCGGTAATAACTGACACCCTGGTTCAGAATCACAGCAAGGACAGACCTGGACTACTCCGGGTCCAGGAACGACTGCAATTTCTTACCCGAGATACCTTCGAGATCTTCTCCAATGTGTGAGCACTGGCCCGCCTCGTCTACTTGCCACACGGAGATCGCCTTCTCTGCCGCAGCGAACCGAGCCTCCTCCTGACTGGCGCGCCCCCTCTTTTGTGCGCGCGCATTCACTGGGTCTCGTCCCTCCACATTGATCGTACAAACCATCATCCCCTCTTCCTCCGTGTACACGTACTTTATCTCCTTCTGCTGACGCGACGCCCACATAGACAACCTTGACACTGGATGTAATACGTGCACGTCCTCGCGGATGATACGATCCAGATGTGTCAACACGCCCAACTTTCCGAGCAACGTCTTTACGATATCCATGTCCCCTCTCGAGTCCAGGTACACTGCACCGATAAGACTCTCGATGATGTCGCTAAAGATCTTCGGGGCTTGTAATCGTGTGAGTGCCGCCCAAGGGAACTGCTTTCCCATCGTCAATGCAGCTTCGATTTCATCCCCGATCTTGTTGTACCGTTGGAAGGTGAGTTTTTGGTCTTCGAGAATGACGGAGCTCGAGTGCTGGAGACATTGAAAGAGATGGATCTTGTTGGTCTTGGTTTGCATCACGATCTTGCCGCGTCGATCGGGTCCAGGCATGCTCGCATCAACATCAATCGAGGCTCGAAGGCAGATGTATGCGAGGAAATGGGTATTCACGACGGCCGATTTACGGATATGGATGTCGTGCGGTGGATAAGTTTTCCCGGGGTACTTGTACAGGTAATCGGCGACGATCATGTCGAGCAGAGCGTCCCCGAGAAACTCCATGCGCTCATACGATACCGTACGATCATCGTATTGATAGCTTGCGTGCGTGAGCGACTCGACGAGCAATAGTTTTTTTCGAAATGTATATCCTAACATGAGTTCCACGTTGTTCAGCTGCGTCGATACTTGGTCGGTATCCTTGACGCGTTCTAGAGCCATCTCGACGCATTCCGGGAGTGTGTTCCAATCGAGTCCCAGACCAAATAGCTGAGCACAAGATACGCCAAGATCAAATCCACCGTGGAGGTAAGAAGCACCAATCAGAGACTCAACGACATCCGCCAACATTTTCGTCGATAGTTCCTCAGCCTCGTTGCGTGTCTTGCCACCTCCAACCACGGGATTATCGTCCGCTTCTTGATCTTCTTCGATAGAACCTATAGACGTAACGACAGGCTGCTCTAGTACGTGGTATAGCGGCTTGAACCGTCTGGGTGAGAAGCGCGTACGAATGATCCACCGAAAAATGGAACGTCGAATAGCTTCTTTTGCAAGACTAGAATTCGCTACGACGTGATCTTTGCGTCTAGTCAGGTATCCCTCGTGCCAGAATGGTTTGGCAGCTATCAGGTTCAGAGCGACGATGAACTTGAGTACGGCATCCCCGAGCGTCTCGAGGCGTTGATAATCGACCGGGTCCCCGGCGACGGGGGCCGTCACTGCGGTCGTGAGGAGCGAAGAAGGTATCTTTGAAAGGGGAGCGCGAGGAAAGAGGGTAATCCTGAGGGATCTGACGATCATGGCTGTCTCAAGATAACGAAGGATCGACGGGATGACTTGGGAATATTCGCATTCAGCTGGAGACAATAGCTCCACAGAGGAGTACTTGGTAAGGAGGAAGGACCGTTTTGGAGTGGCCTTGGAGGTCGGAAGAGGGAGTAAGAAATTGGATCTCTGTGGGAGAGCCTCGACGGTGAGGAGGGGGTATGTCACTCGAACATCCTCGAATCGCGAATACACCGAGCGAGCGCATATTTCTGCCTCTTCTTCCTCTGTAAGTTTTTCATAATGCCAACCAACGAAACGGTAGAGTTTTCCGAAGAATCGGCCTTCACGAACCCAGGTAAGGTCAGTGGTGTACCCATGCACCGCAGCAAACGCCTCCGCATTAACGAATTGAGCCTTCTCTGTGCTTGCAGACTCCTCCCTCTTCATTGCCCAACTGCGTCGAGGTAACCATATGCCGGCATCTGGATCTGCGTCGACGGAAAACACATATGCAAAATCAAGGCTTGACCACTGCATCCGCGACCCATAAAGACTCCAAAATAGCCTCCGCGTGCACTCTTGGGCCGCCATCAAATCGCTCGGAGACAAGCGAGCCAACTTTGCTGGACCAACCTTTACCCCAAGTCTACCTCTCCACGGATGATGCAAAATCGGTAATTCATCCACGCTAAGCACAGAAATCTTGATGCGCGTCAAAAGTGTCAGTGAAGGAAGTCCTTCAACAGCGATTGCTGTTGACCACCAGTCTTCCTCATTGCTCGATGGTAACCACGGGTTCAACTGGCTCGTTACAGAAGCTGTCCCGTTACGTTTCTCGATGTCCTTCAGCATATTCTTCACCTCCTCTTCCGGTTCTGATTCAACAACACTCATCAAGGGCAGCAGGTGAGGATCAAGTAGTCGAGCTTTGTACAATTCGAGATAGGCTTTGAATGCAACGTGTTGGTATGCAGACCGCTTCGAGGGGTATTTCCGTTCAACGGTATAGACGCGAAGTTCGGGGGGCAGGGCTTTGGGCAAGGTCAATGTGCAACCAAAAGGTCCCTGATATGCCTGGATGCCTTGCTGCCCTTCATGCCAGCCCTCCGGTAAATCAAGAGGATCAATGTCGTACAGGGCGACATGGCTAGTATGCCTGGAGTTCCGGAGGATAGAACAGAAATAATTCAGGTGTGAAACAGCCGCCTGGAGTGTGAGCAACGCCCTGATGGTTCTCCGTGAATAACGAACATGCGATCTCGAGCAATGGTTGTTACACACCCTGTGGATTCAACCTTGAACTCACACACCTCGAACTCATCGTCAATTTCTGGAGACACCAGAGATGGTCTCTTCACAGCCTTCCGCTCGGCGTTGTATTGGGCTATCATGTCCCTCTCCAGTTGTTCGAACTGCGCGATACTAACGTTGTCGATACCCGCCTCGAACATCAAAATAAAGGTGCTACGTTTCCTCCTCGCGCGACCCCGGCTCTGTGCCCAACTTGCCATGTTGCTCGGGGCGTCCCAGCGAATGACGTTTCCACATGCTTGGATATCCAGGCCTTCCTCTGCCACTGCTGTCGCGATCATGAGATTCTTCTCCCCAGACCTAAACTCGTCCAGCGTTTCAGCCTGTGGCTGGCGCGGGATCTTCCGCGTGATATCGAGGAAAGCAGCGCGATGAGAACTGTCAGAAGAACCAAGAAGGCATCCTACCCTGAACGACTCTTGATCCCTCGTTCGAGGATGGTACTCAAGAACCGTGGCCAGCGCGAGTACTACATCCCTCCTCGTAACGAATACGATCCCACTGTACGATTCGTTAAAAAGCTCGGCACGTTTTTTCTCTTCTTCCAAAGTTTGAAGGAGGACTCGAAGCTTGTCTGAAATACCGTTCTCGATGGCCTCGGGTTCGTAAGAGACAGGTGTGATATCGATACTCTTCAAGTGATCGAGGAGATACGCCTTTTCCCTGGATTGCCACACATTCGTGATATGGCTATACGGAGAAGCGTTCTCAAGAGCGAATCCCACAACGCGCTGGATGTACCAGTCCGTTGCCCATGGACCAAGGTCGTAACAGATATCATGAGCAGCACTAAACAGGTCTTTGATCCCTTTGTGTGTGTAAGAATTAGTCTTCAAGATTGTTTTCGACAGTTTCTGATCGAGACGAGTGCGCTCAGGACCGGGAGGCGTCCTTGCTAAGTTTTCGCGGAGGGAGATGACATAAGGATCCTTTTCAATGTCCATCGATTCCGCCACTTTCTTGAGTGCTAGGAAGTTCTTTGAAACCATGTAGCAGGTATTGTACTTCCATGGGATGCTATACAAGACGTGCCTGAACTCTGGTCGGTGAACATAGGCTTCAAGCTCGCCACGATGTTGTCTAGGGCTGCGAATGACGCTGTCAAGATTCATTTCCAATGTCCTGACAAGAATTATCAGATCACTCGGTTAGAAATCCGAAGATAATTGCGGCGTATACCTGAGCGCCACGGCGGCATTTCCACCAAACATGGGGCTAGCGGTAAGGCCAAGAATCATTGGCCGCTCTTCCCTGGTAGGTTCATGGCTGCCTGGCCTGTTGGGCAGTCGGATGGGAAGCCTGAAGTAAAAGTCTCGCATAATGCAGTTCATTGGGTCGTTGTCCTTTGCATGGTGGGCTTCGTCAAAGATAAGGAGGCCAATCTCCCGGCCGAGACTAACGTATCCATGACTGAGAGCGTCGAGAAGAACTTGAGGGGTGGAGACTATGACGCGATTGTTCTTGAGAACATCCTTCCACAAGTTAGGATTTGTCCATTGCTTGGGCTCCAGACCACCGTGGATAAGTCCAACCGAGCCGATTGCTTTGCGGATCACCTCGTGTTGCTGCTCGCAGAGTGTCACAGTTGGCGCCACGAACCACGAGACCTTTGTAACTGTTAGTGGCACTCGACGGACTAGGATGGCTGGATCACCTTGTGAGGTTCACGGTCGCACTCGATCTTCATGCGTAACACGGCGATATGTGTTTTTCCTGAACCGGTATCCTGCGCGATTATGACATTTTCGACCAGGCTAGCATTCAGCATTTCCTGCTGATAATTACGTGTGGTCACTATTCCATCTTGTGTAGATTCCACCAAGGTGTCGCCCATTCTCATTGTGTGACCTTGAGCAAAACGACATTAACTTGGGATAACGAAAATGGGTAGAACCTCACTTGGTCGACTATCGATAGCGGGGTTATGGTCAGAGGACACGAGCACTGCGGATTGGCCACTCTAAGAACAAACCAACGAACCCGTGAGTAAACAAGCATGATTGGCCCCATCAAAAGACACAAAGCATTTGGCATCGTAGGAAAGAGCAGCGAGTCATCGAAATGCTTTACTACGCACTACAGTAGCCTTTCTAGCCTTTCGACGCTGTGAAGATATGATTTATCTGAGTTTCAAACTGGCTTGCTTGAAACGGCATTGCTCGATGCAACGGACGACACATATGCCTCAGTCAATACCGCTCGCACGCGTATCATCCGTAGCCGTCCGATTCCTGACCGAAGAAACACAACCACACTCTCCCCAAAATGTCGAGGATATATTTCCCAACTCTACGACGTTCGAGCATGGCCCAGATCCCATCAAGTCACCCAAAAAACACGCAATGTTTGAACTCCTCGAACGACCTACCTCCTCATCCTCTGCCTTCCTCGTACATTTTGCTTCGACATCCCTCATCGTCTTCTCGGCGATTGTGACCATCTTGGAAACGGTTCCAAGCTTTCATTCTATCTCTCCTCGGGTGTGGTTCGGATTGGAAACCGCTCTGGTGCTGCTATTCACAGTCGAATACTGCGCTCGGCTTTTCGCCTGGAGCTCGTCCTGGATAACACTTGCCAAATGGATTTTTTGTACGTCTCTCCACTCCTTGATATCCTTGGTCCGTTTCCTCACGTGTGAAGTACCTTGAACAGCATTCTACGGTGTTATAGATGCATTGGCTATATTACCTTACTACATTGAAATAATGCTACAACAAGATACTGTACGCTTTCCAACATGTTGATCTGACAGCTCAACTTATTTCATCCCTCTAGTCTGTCTTATTTCGGTTTTCCATTCTTCGGATGTTCCGTCTCCTGCGAGTGTTCCGCCCTTTCAGATACAACAGTACCATCCTCTTGTAAGCAAAACCGTGCCCATTCTATCCTCTCTTTTCCGAATGTCTGACCTATCATTGGCAAGAACAATCGAAGTTATGTACCTTGCTATCCGGAGGTCGCATCATGCACTCTTGGCCCTCAGCTTCTTCATCGCAATGCTCCTCACAGTGTTCAGTACCCTCTTGTAGGTATTTCGTGTCATAACCTTGACCCGAAGTCTGACGGTTCGTACAGGTACTTTGCCGAGCGCGGAATATGGGATGATACGCTCGAGATATTTGTCAATTCTGATGGGGATCCATCCCAGTTTGCTGTAAGCCTGTACTGGGATGAACATATTCTCTTCTTACTCACATCTGAATTTAATTAGTCCATACCAGCGGCTGCATGGTAAGACTCTTATCCCACCCTTTTTTGTGTATTTTGATTTACCAGGATCTGCATTGTCCTTCCCTCTCTTGTTATCCAGGTTCGTCCTCGTCAGTGAGTTTTGTTTTCTTGCCAACCTCATCTCCATCCACTCCCCTTCCATTATCATGCCCCCTTTCTAATGATGCCAAACTGACATCACGGTACGGAAAAGCAATCACAACGGTGGGCTATGGCGAGATAACTCCGCGATCTACCCTCGGTCGCTTGATCACGGTCCCACTCCTCGCATTTGGTCTCCTTCTTATCGCTCTTCCCAGCTTCGTGCTTGGGCGAGAATTTAGTATCGTGTGGAAGCAGATGATGAAGTACGACGTAGGTCACCCTCAGCCCTTGTTATCTTCTCGCGTTCTCACATGTTTGTGACCTGCCATGTGCTGCTGGTGGCATAGCAAAATGACGAGGATCATGGTCCGAGCCTGGATTTTGATCCAACTTCAGAAATATCCTTGGGGATAGGCGGCGAGCGCGATCTATCTAATCGGAAATTGGCTCAGAACCAAACAGAACTCAGTCGACAGATATCAGAGTTGCGCAGTGTGGTAGAAGCACAGGGTGAGATGATCCGACACTTGGTATGTATCATGGAGGGTCGTGCAGGCCATGGTACAGATAGTGTGATGGAGGTTGGGACAGGAGCACAAAGGGAGCAACAGGGTGCGATCAAGGGTAAAGCAAGGGAAGCGGAGAATGGTCACGCAAGTGTGAGCTGGATTCCGGGGAGGAATTCTTTTAGCTAACAAAGAGTGTATTCGTGAAGACTTTGCGTTCATCGTTGTCGGGTATCTTGATTGTACAAGAGGATCTATTAAATAAACGTTCTAGGCGCCCCTGAGATTGTGTTAAAGTGGAGACTTGCCCCTGCTATCACGGAGTCCGACAATTCATTCGAGAACGCTGGTTGATTCTTGTAGGATTGAGGTAGGAACAGTTCGTTGATTCGGTAGTATAAAAATGCATGGCATACTGTTTTACGACCTCTCCTGCTCACCGCAGATATGATTGTAGACGTCAGCCAACTTGGTAGAATATGACTACCATCTAAACAATTCGTAACGTACAAGACTCGAGTACGCCTTTTACAAAGATCATATTGTCGGGACATATTCATACCATCGAGACATGGATACCTCTTCTTGATATCGGCAATCGTTCAATCACACAGTCGAGCACCCCTCATCCAGCTCTCTGCGCGATTCCCTG
>JBBPUH010000115.1:0-24586 GCA_038094555.1 Boletus aff. phaeocephalus
CCGCGCTCGATTGTTCTTATTATTGTAATACACCGTACTAGTGTCAGAACCCAGTGATACAACCACACTACCCATCCACTGCGTTCAAACAGACGACGGCGGTACCATCTTCTTGACAAAATTGCGCGCCGCTTGTCAGAGCCGACCCGTCTCGGTCGGTGGGGTATCGGGTCCGTGCCTCGCCGGGACCGTCGCGGGGACGACAACTGCAGACCCGGTTGATGGGAGGCCGAGAAGTCCACGAGGACTACGGGGGCGTTATCAGTGTGGCCGAGTGACGATGGCCACAATACCTTTTTGAAAGCATTGCACTCTGTGGTTGTAATGGTGCTGCTGTGACTGACAATCACCAGGAGCCCCAAGTTGGCCCCTGCCACATAGGACTATACCCAATCATCATAAACTCACATTCCTTCCATTTCGTGAACCCTACCTTTACACAACCACTACTGTCCTTACCCTATATGCTATAGCTTGCTCATTCTACCCTATACCCTACCATATAACCAGTACCCTTGTTCTATTGTATATGAGGTCCACTGTCCTTGTAGTCATACCCCAGTTGAAATGGTGGATTTTCACCTGTCTGTGTGATGAATAGAAATCCTCCAATGGTTGCTCAAAGTGAATGATTGTGTAGGAAGCAAATACTATTCCAAGTCTGAGGTATTTACAAGAAATGGTACTACTTATATACTGTTAGACATGCTGCTTTGGTGTGGTAAACATGTGTTAATGAAGTCATAGTTGAGATTGTTCAAGAAGATTCTTATATTTAATTTGGCACAACAGTCACTGCTGATTAATGTTATGGATAGAAGACACAGCAATTTTTATGAGCTTCCCAATGGATCAAGAGCATAGTTCATGCCAGTACTGTGCTCAAGTTTGTGTTCTGCTACAGTAAGGAGTTCAAGAACCATATACATATGTCAAGCTGGACCTACCAACCATCACCATCACAAGTCTTGCTTCCTCCAAGCTGTTGAGAAGTCCATCAAATTGAAGTTGCAGATAATTGGGTCCCTGTCTTTGGCCTGGATCTGAATCACCTTTTGATGCTGGGTCAGTCAATCAATGCTTGAAAGTCATGCTAACCATTACCAAATATATTACACTCAAGTGAGACAACCTGACAGATGGGGAAATCTAGATGTATAAATGCCTCACAGTGTGATCAAAAGCGGATGTATTGTTTTGCAGTTTCCATACATGATCCTTCTGTTCATATCAGCATTATATCAGGGAGATGGTCGAGATTTAGTAACCTAGATTGAAATGATAGCCAAGCTCCTTCAATGGGCCAATAGTAAAAACCCTACATCCATAAATCTATGGGACTGCCTGGATGGGTACTCATAATCAACTCTGCAGTGGGGACATTGTAAGGTGCATTTCATGTTTGACACACAACTATAGCAATCCACTAATCATAGATTTTTGGTGCTCATTCCTGTTGTCCTAATGGGGCTCATGTGTGCACCACATCAATTGAAGGGTACTTCCAGGAACATACCAACCCCATAATTTGTGTTTCTGAAATGACCTCAGCATGAAGGACTCTTGAATATAAGAGCCAATTCTCTACAGTGGGGAATCCAACCTCCCTCCAATCACCACATACCCATGTCATACACAAGAACTTTGGCCTTCAAGATGTAAATATCACTGTTTCACCTCTGGTACCATTATACCTCTTACATTGTTGTCATGCGCAAACAGTCATGACCTTGGAGTGGATGCTACTCTTTTGCTCATTTTTGACAAGGTGGAACAAGGCATGTATAATGACCAATTCCCTGCAGCATGGAAGTGAGCATTGTGCCATGTTTTGTCCAGCTCTTGTTGACTATTTCCTTTGCCAGGGTATTCAGGCTTGCAGCCTCAGGTAGGCCTCATGTAAAACATACTCCACTTCAATGATGAGTCCTGAAAAGACCCTACCACACAGTTGTCACTTTTTCCAGCCAGTGTGTGGAGAGTTGGTGGCCTATAGAATGAACTGACAGGTGTTGTTTCACCTTTTCCAGGCTTGCCTGGGCTAAACCTCAGGTAGACCATGGGTCAGATACCATTGTGGCTGCCAAACCTTTCATGCCCATTGATGTGAGAGGTTGTGGTCACATGTGTCAGTGGACTGTGTTGACCCTCCTCATAACATTGAGCAGTACAACCAAAAGACTACATTGCAGAAGAATAATTCGGGCTTGTACCTGTTTTCCATAGGTATTGATGTGTTTTCATTCCTGCCATATCTGAACAACACCTAGACACCCAAAACAGGAACTCCCAACATTGTGGCAGTATCAAATGGCACACTCCTCCATGAGGACTTTGCTCTCGGTTAGTTTCCAATCTAGCACTAAGTCTGTGTACTAAGTATATGGCAGGCTTCCTCCCCCAGGGGGACTTTGCACCCATATTGGTGAATTATTGGAGTGGTTTATCATACATCATACCAGTGGTAGTGGTTACAAGTGGCTTTACTTCCCACAGTGGCCAGCAGTTGGTTTAAGGTCACTCAGGTGTAGCTCACCATCGATATGTTACCATTAAATGTTCGAGCCTCCAAATGTATGTATGATTATGCAGGAATATTGAATGATAAGCTGATGTCATGTGCTTCAATTCAACATGTAGCCTGGAGATGGGAAGAGTAGAAATGCATATACAGTCTGACAACAATGTTTGTCCTGACTCCTGTCTGTCTGGCTCTCAGGTCCTGCCATACAGCCTTAGTTTCATGCTCAACAGGTCAGCATTATTCTTCACTCCTACAAGTGGGTAAACTCTCTGCCACAGACCCAGCGCCAAGCCTGAGCAAACTTACATAGTTTCATATTTGTGCACAGAAATACATTGCTCCACTTTTCTTGGGTTGAGATGGATGTTGCCCTGCAATTGGGGTACCTCTCATCATGGACGATGGTTTGTCTTCCGATGTTCCAAAGCTTTACTTCTAACTGGGTTTCAGGATACAGTACTGCGGATTTGCTGCAAGGTAAAAAAGAGCTTGTGTAGAAGTCTATGATGTTGTTTATGTTAGAATGAAATGAAGCCATTGTGGCTCATATGTACACCAGCAAATGCCTAGAACACAATATAAGTGCCCATTACAATAGTCTCATACATGCACCCACATGAATGGCTGCAAAATTGATAACCAGTAAATGACATGTCAATCGATCTACAGTTAGCTTCAGACTCTCTGCTTCATCCATTGACCACAATAGAAAGTCATTCTGTGCCAAGTGTTGCAGCATGCATTCTCATTAAAATTTGCCATGAACAGGCTTATTATCCCATTCCTTCCCATACTCATTCAAAAATTTCTGTCATTCTTCAATTATTAGACTGAGAAGCTTCATGCCATGCCTTATGGACTGGGGAACGCTTGTAAGAAGCTGGGTCACCAGACTGTATGGGTGTAAAAGTCTATAGTAGCGACAATGAAGACTATTGACTTACAGCTGCATGAATTTGGAGAACATCCCAGTTATAACACCACCAACTATCATATCAACCGTATACTGTATGTTGAGATCTATCCAATTGGGATCATGACCTAGTGCAGTTGACATAAGATACAAATGAAAGAAACATTGGACAGAGAACATATACAACAGGAGGCCAACAAATATTCTGTTGCTCATCTGGCAGATGATCCTTTGCATGACACTTAAAGCCGATACAATTTTCCATTCTAAGTGCGTCCAGGTGTGTTCATTGTTAAATACTTCCAATTTGGAATCTGCACCTCTTTCTTTGAGATCCAGAAGCTCTGTAAAGGATTCGACGACCTCATCTTTGATACTAGGGTATAGGACTCCAAGGTTCTGATTCAGATGGAGGCAGAGGACTGAGGTGTGGTAAGGATTATGATGGACCTCATGGCCCATTAGATACTCGACCTGAATTTGCTGCAGACGATGTGGGGAAAATATTTAGAATAAAAGAATGCTTGCTCATATTATTAATGGCATCCTTGAATGAGAATTCATTTGAAGCTTTTGCCAGCTCTTCCAACCATTCAGGATTGCTCAGAATGACTGTCCAGTGGGTGAGTTCCATGACCTTAAATGGTGCAGACTTGTACTGTGGAATATTCTTGGCTGTTACAACAAAGGACCCAATGGACAAGTAAAGCTTACTTCTTCATATCCTTTTTATATGACACTTCAAGTGTTCATCAGATACCTGAGGCCAGTCCACCAAGACCCGAGCCAACCACCTGAACCTATGGCTGGGATCACATTGAGCTGGGAAGGATGTCAAAGGTTCATTCAAGAATTAAGAATGAGGCATGCACCATGCTTACATTGGGGCCATGTAATAGTTTTGCTATAGTAAACACGATAACCAAGCCAATGATGCCATAGGTGACACCTGAGACACTTGCTAGTAAATCTTGCAAGCAATGACTCATTGTTAGAGTGGACTTGTCAGAGTAAACCTGTAAAGGTGAACCAAAAAGCTGCAGAAAGCAATACACAAAGTTCTCACAATAATACTTACCAAGTCAGCTGGCTTGTGAGGTGTAGGAATGCACTAATGTATTTTTGACTAGTCACTCATTGTCAATGCCCTGGATGGTCACAGTCAGTAATTTGCCATGGATAATCTCAAGCAACAAACAATCATTGACGGATTGATGTCTTACATACCCACTACCTGTTGTCTTTGCTTCAGTGGGCAAATTGGAAGGAATCAGAGTCATACCTGTGGACTTTTTGTAGACATGCCTCTCTCAGTGTGCAAGGGTGGATGTGATATTTAAGAATGAGTATCTTTGTTCTTATGATTCTTGTCACCCGCCAGGCAGATGGGACCATTGGTGTCACATTATCCAAAGACTTTGCTGTTGGATGTTGTGAATTCGATTGTCCTGCCCTTAAGAGAGGTCATTGTGTGCATGTTGATCTTATGTCCATGCCGTTCTCAGCTTGAGGCTATGCATATCCAACCTGTGATGAATTCTCTCCTTGTGACTACACAATCTGATGATGCTACATGGTCTGTGGTCTGGTATAATGGACATACAGCTTCTAATTGGCTCCCAATACCTCTTTTGCAATACCTTGGGTGAGGTTTGGCCACAAGCTTGCAACTGTGCAACTTGCCATTTTACATGGTATTAGTGAGCAATTTCATACTGTTGGCATGCAGTTTGTATCTGGTCTTACATTGCATGGCCTAGGTATAACATTTCCTTATTTTCTATCTAGTCTATGTCACCTTGACAGATTCTTGACAGTGGGAACATGATGGCTTGAATAATTATGCACCAGCTATGCGAGATCACTCAGCCATGCTTAGTTTCCAGAAGGAACCTTCCCATTGCAACAGAGACACTTGTCGGTGGTCGACTACGTTAGTCAAAGCTGGTATTCCTTATGGTGGTATGGGGGACAATCACCCACCTCCCACTATTCTGTGACATACTGACCTCATCCCAAGTGTCTCTGTGTGCTAACAGAGACTCAGATAAGATGTACTCATAACAGGAACCAAGACCTGGGTGTGATGTATGGCGTGTCGTCTGCCATGTGGACGACCAAAGTGGAGTAAAAACACTCCTTATTAACTTATGGTCTCATCTTATTTTGCATCTGGAGTCCTATATGTTTGGGGTCCAGGAGACACCTCCATGTTGTTCATTGTCGGACACAGATAGATTTGATTCATGAAGACAAGCTATATGGTCCAGTATGGATAGGTGCAGGACTTGAGGTTTCATAAGCGGGATAGAGGGGCAAATGAAATAGAAACTATACTTTCCAGTATATCCAATCTTTTGTTTGATAGTCACAGTAGAGCTCAGTGCTTGCAAAAATGGCAGTGTTCCTTTGGACATCAGTGAATGGGAGAGAAGGTACTATACATAAATGTTGACAACAAATACAAGATGGATAACTCTGGCTTGCACACCAGCAGGTATCTCACTGAGGCCATGGTTTGTCACAGGCTTGGTTGTTGTGAGCATTGTAGTTTTCAAACTGTCTTGAACTTAAGTGTGAGTGTAACCTGCAGCTCATAATCAAATCTTGTTGCTTTTGCCAGCTTGGTTTCAAGATTTGGTGAATGTTCAAAGTGTCATACAAGACAGATTGTTACCAACCATCAAGTACTAACTCTAGCAGAATTGCAGCATATATCATTTAAGGTAGCAGAGCTCAACAGCTATGGCAGTGAGTATATGAGTTGAGTATTCAAGCAGCACATTTAGCCAGTATGGTGTTGATGAGGTGCGAACATTGTCAAATGGTAGTGGATGGGGTGAATGACCTTACTAACTATGCAGGGCATGAAATGCTTGCTCATGGATGAAACCTATAGACGAAAAGAACTTGGAGTCTTTGCAGCACTTATTTTCACACACACACACCAAACTTGTTAGAACATCCTCAATATGTATTGAGTGCATCAATGGACCCGAACACAGAAACCATCTTGCAACACTCAATAGCCAAGGACGATGGAGATCATCATTGCACCCCCTGCACTATACCTTATCCCTCTCAAGGGCCTTGTCCATAAAAAGATTCAGCTTGCTGCTCAGAACAGTTACTTCAAGACATCTGGCACTTTCATGGAAAAAATCATGTCCATCTGATGTTGTCCATACTTCCCTGCATTTACTGATGTCCTGTCAACCTGTTGCAGCTCATCAATGCTGGAATTCCATATGTCATCCTTGGTATATCATTGCCCCTTGAGCTTGTGACATATAATGACATACTTGATACCATTAGGACACTTGGAGTGCCATACACTATTCCACAAAACTTCCCAGCTGGTGGGGGACAAGACCAAAGCAGCTCTAGATGTCTCTCTCAAAGTCATCCTCTGTATCAGAGAAACCCTTGCAGAGAGAGAAAGCAGGAAGATGACAGCAGTTGTCAATACACAGCTTGAAGCTGTTGCTGACATCCTCAAGGACCTGGCTTACTGGAGGTATGTCCTTTCTGACACTCCTAGTTTAATATGAATCCATGTCCTGATTTGCAGTAACATCATGATTGCATATGAGCCAGTATGGGCAATTGGCAGGGGCAGGGTTGCCACAGCACAGGATGCCCGTGCTGAGATCTGTCAATTTTTGAAGGCATGAGTATTCAACAGCATCGTGGAAACAACAAGGGTCATCTATGGTGGCTCTGTCACTGCTGCGAATTGCAAGGAACTTGGTGCACACACACCACTTGTCAATTCCTGGGTCTCTAATTGATATATTTTGGATAGCAACACAGCCCAACGTAGATGGGTTCCTTGTTGATGGTGCATCGTTGAAGCCCAAATTTGTGAACATCATCAATGTGAATAAGTAGCAATAGAAATAACCAGACTGTGTGTAAGAGTGGAGATCATCGGATTGACACTGAAAAATGTCCAAATAAATATGTCACTATCTGAATCCAGTGCTGGGTGTGTGTCATGTCCAATATGTACAACATGGTGCACATTGTGAACACTTACTGAATCTCCCTTCATTCCTGCAAAATGCTGAGGTCTTCTGGCATCTCTCTGCAATCTCTAGGATCACACACACAAGACCAGTACATGGAATGATGCTCAGTCCAGCATGCTCAGCATGCCTATTGATGGAAGTGCCCTTGTGGCCCAAATCTAGTGGAAGAATTAAAGTCAATGGAAGGTGTCAACCTGAAAATTGCAGTAAGCATTGATGCCAAGTCGAGCTGCCATTGGATTCATAGTCCATGTTGGCAGATTTTGCAATCCCTCCAATCTCTCATTGAAGAGCACTCTGGAACGTAGGATGCGTTTCACGAAGCAGACAGGTTTTTCATATTGATACATGTCCTGTCAACACTACCAACCATGCCATCTGCATCGTCTATGTCTCAGTCAACTCAACAAGTACTTGATTGCATACAGCCCTCGTTCATGCTCACCTCCAAAGCCTTGAATCACCATTCCATCAATTTGACTTTCTTTGAGGTTAGTTGTCATGTTTCCACCATGTTGCCCGTTTGTCACAAGTCCAGGAGTATGTTGACTATGTCACTTTGTCTGACACTTGCAATGCACTTGTCAAACATCCTATTACCTTTGAGAAGACCCTTGGTTGTCTTCTTTCCCCATCTGTCCATGATTTTGCAGTGGCAGACCTATTTGTCACATTGCAAGTGTCATGTCATGATCCCCATGAACTTGACACCCATTTCTTGGCATTTGTGCCATCACTTGATACTGTCTATCTACCTCATGTCTTCAAGATAATCTGGGAACTTGTACTTGAACATCTTGTGACACATATATCCCTCCAGTTCATAGTGTACATGTTCCTGGAACACCTTATGCACTCATCTTATTGCAATCTTGCTGTCCTGAGTATGCTGGGCATATTGACACCCATACTCTCTAGTTTTGTTTCTTTGTCTACAGTAGACCAACATGCTGCAGAATGTCAATTACAGTGCAAGATTATCAAGCAATTATTTGGGATGGGTGCTTCCACTTAGAACGCACAATGATTACTCCAATGTTCAGTAAAGGAGGACAACTCATTGGATACAGAGATGGTCAACCTTATTCATGCTGGCCTGAGGCCAAAATTGCCATGCCACATTTCCTTCTGAGACATGTCAGCTGTGATCATGCCATTGAACAATAGGACTATGTTCCCAACATCTGGTTTGATGTTCATGGTAAATGTCAGGCATTTTTTTTCTCACATTTGTAATCTGGATTTCACTTTCACAGCTCTGGGTGTGGTTCAAATGAATGCCCTCTGTGGTACACAAGATATTCAGCATCTCTTTCGGTTCACATTATGCCATTGAATTGACCATGGATAACAACAGTGTCCTTGCACTGTGAACTAGTTCCCATCAAGAACTTGTAACTTTATCCAAGACATGAGTAGTGAGCTCCTGTTGGACTCATATTGCTCTCATTTACTGCTCACATCGAAACATCCCAATCTGCCATTTGTACATTCAGATGTATTGCAGACTGTCCTTGATTTAATATTTTCTGGGCATGTTTGTAGATGGTGTTCTTAGTGAAACATTCAATTGGACCTATCCTAATGTCCACGGGAATTGCATTGGAGAATTTGCTTTGGGTGACGAAAGACCAGATATGGCCTCTAGTTGGTGCATTGTCTCAGCATACCTTCTTTCTACACTGCTAGGTAACCTTTCTCACACTCATATCCGCTTGTTGCTAACCAGTGTCAGACAATGAACTCCTTAGATTTGTCCATCACTTGGATACCAAATATCAAGGAAACTTCCAGGATGTTCCATGTCAGCCATTGGAGCTTGTGCTTTGGAGTATAGGTGGTGCTCAGTTGGTACTTCGTCTGGTGTCCCTTGCAGAGGTGAGGAATACCGTATCCAGTTGTTTCATGTCTAGTTTATTGGCACAAGATGTCTCACTAGTTGTCATGGACCATCGCCATCCTATGTGATAGTCTTCATAACTGTTGGCAAAGTTTAGAGGATGCAGAACAACTTGGTGAGGCAATGTTCTACATTCTTGGTCATTGCTGATGGCTATAGCTGGTTATAATGTTCTTGCTAGTATTCTTACCAGAAAAGTTGCCTGATCAATGTGACGACCTTTGAGATCTTGTTCGAGTTTCTCAGACTTAGTTTTAGGTCTCCAGAGTAAGAGGACCATTATATCAATGTCTCTGCATGGCTGGTCACTGGTCACTCAAGCATCTCTACTGTCATAAACACAAGCACATATGTTGCCATTGCTCTTGATTTGGAGCTTTGGTCAATGACAACTCCTGATGTCCAGTGAGCACATCTTGAACACTTTGTGTTTCTTTTATGGACCAGTTGTTACCAAAAGTTCAATGTCAAAGTTTGCCTATCCAAACTGAACCTTGTGTGTAGATTACTGTTTGCCATGCAATCTTCATGGTACTTTTCAGAGATGGTCTTTTATACTGTCAGTGCATTGGGTGTTGTCATGCAAGCTCAGTGCTCTGCCAACGATGCCACAAAGCCTGTTGTATCATATATAGTGGCGAACATTACCTCTTGTGTGTGCAATGACTTGACTAATGGGTGATCATTTTGATGGTTTTCCAGATCCTTTTACAATGCCCTCACCCCAGTCTTCTTTTACCAGCACCAGTACCACCAATGAAAAGACTCAACTAGTTTTAGATGCTGTTATATCACTTCTCTGAATCCCAACCATGTACATGAAGTTTGTGGAAGCCCTACCTATTGCATGCATTGTGCTGCTGTGGCTTGACTCTAAACCACCTTCCGCTCTTGCTGGTATTAGTTTTAGTACTTTCTCCTTCTTTGGAAAGAAGTTTGAGTTAGCAAGTAGTTGGCTTATGTTGAAGAGGGTGTTATCAGCTATCTGGGATGATGTCATTCACAAAGCTGTGCTTGACTTACTGTTATAACCAGCACAAGGCATTTCAAGGATTATCAAGTGTCTGTGGATGCTTGCTATCATGTTGCTTGCCTTCTGTTAGAGATTATTGGTATATTTGAATACTCAAGTCCAAGGTTAGGCCCTTCCCTTGCCATGGGGGAAGAGTTGTTGACATCATTTTCACTCAGGGCTGTCAAAGTCTGTCATTGAACGAATTCTTGGTGACCACTGTGCCCACATTACTGAATCCAACAAAGGGCTTGGTATGGACCTTCAAACTGGTGTGTTATTGGTCATGGCTGCTGTCATGCCAACATCTGAACTGAACTAGGATCCTGCATGCCCTCCTGTACATACAATTCCTACCCATCTCATCTCCACTCATGATCAATGTTTTTCCCTTCATCATCTTGATGGTGTGTCTGCTCTCACCTCTCCTTACTCACTACTCACACTGCACACCCATCCTCCACAGACTCTATATTACCTGCACCATCTCTTCTCAGTCCACTTGCCCTCTCCATGTGGCTACCCCTTGCTCCCTGCCTGTAACAGACTCAAACAATGGGGCATCAAGCCCTCATACTAGAGCATTGCATTCAAGACATGGGGCCAGCCCTTGTTCCCTTGGGAAAAAGGCATTCCCTGAGCATAGCACTGATAGTGTGTGTGAATCTCGGAAAAGTCCAAGGTATGCACAAGTTTGCCACTACATCCTTATAAAATGTGGAGCAGATTCCCAAGGTGGGCTCGCTTGTTTGAGTCTCACTCTCAACTTGCAATGTCTGACATGCTACTCAACCACTCTCTGGACCTCATCCCACTGGAGTGTTGTCCTTGTGGCTTGCAATTTGAATTGCTCCATGGTTTGTATCTTCATTCTCTCGTTTAGCTCTTGCAGCACAACACATCAAGGGAGCAGAACAAGAATGTCAACCTTTACAACATTTGTCACACTTGAGAAACTCAGTGGAATGGACACCATACAGTGGGCTATTCTTCTAAATAACTCATAGATGTTCTTACTGGTAATACAGATGTATAAAAACCTTCTTTGGCATTCCAGGGGATTTGCTGCAGTGGCACAAGTTGTCATCGATGGTACAAGTTGCGGTTCATGATGCACAGCATCTCTACTTATCCTTGAAATTCTAGAATTTCAAGAACTAGTCTTGCCCTTGCTGAGAGATCAAACCAGGACCTTGTCAAAGAAGGAAATTATTTAGTTGTAACTCAAGGTGAAGTCTGTTTTTCATATCACTTCCCCATACTCATCTTGGTACAGATACTCCAAAGACTATTGCAACTGTCTCAAAACCTATGCCAAGAATGTAGGTTACCTCTGGAATCACTGGGACATTGGCAAGAACCTCTAATGGATGCATTTCTAGTCCTCCACTTTAGTAGAGCTTTAGATATGTACATCACCAAGTTCTCCAAAGTCATTGAAGGGTTTGCGATTAGCAATCAATCTAAAAAGGCAGCTGGGCTGAAGGAAGAACTGCACAGCATGAGGGTCAAAATGGACCGGTGCATAATGACCCTGTGAGAAAGGAGGTGATTTCCCTTGACCCTGTTCACTAGAAATGTGACCAACCATGTTCAAGAATGCTGGCTCATCAAGTGGTGGCATGAAATGCCAATCAGATACAGCCCCTTTCCACCAATGTTAGAACCATTAAGAAAGGTCTTACAGAAATAGACATACCTTGTAGTCTGTCACTGCTAGAGGAGGTAGATGGGTTTGGTATGCCAGACTTGACTCCATGCTGCTTTCGAAAATGCTGTTGAAGACCACCCCTGTTGCAGTACAGCTAAGAGCAGTTGCCAAGTGGACAGGCATATCCATTCTGATTGGGCACTACAGCATACTCCTGATAACTGTCGTGGAAGCCTTGGTCTACAATCAAAGCTGCATTGCATAGCTTCTCAATCTCTGCATACAGTGCCTCTTTGACTAGAAGGTCAGGAGTGATGTTGGCAATGTCCCAAAGAGTGTCCTGAAGATTCATGTGTGTGTTCAAAGCAAATATCAACTGGGTTGGGAGTGCTGGGGTTTCTCAAGGGTCAGTTCATGAGAAAATGCCATTCACCCCTCTAGCAGGACACTCAGAGTGGCCATTTGGGAGTTGATAGAGAGATGCTCGAGCACTAAGCAATTTGCTCAAATGTTACTGTTATAGCCATTGACACTGTCAGGCACAGTCTCACATTTGAATCTGCAGAACACATATTGAGGGTTGTGAATATCTGGTATATTATAACTTCATTCCAGTCACAGTATCATGGACAACTTGTCTCCAAGAAACCTCAAGGCAGCTCAGCATCACACCAACTTTCATTTCACAGTAGAATGAACCACCACCATCATCACATCATGCAGCAGTCAACAGGTGGTTGCAGTGTGGCATGTGGATGCCCTATGTGCTTCCTCACTGGAAACATAAACCAACAACCTGCATTACTATCCCCTGTTTAACTTAACTAACCCTTGCCTCCATATTCTGCCATCATAGCAGCTCCTTTGGTGGAGTACGTTTCTGTCCTCAAATCACTTACATTTGACACACCATGTACAAATAGGCCTCCTGTTACTGAGACACCAGAGGTAACACTACTGTTTAGCTGTTCTGAGCCCCTTGCAGCCAAAATAAAGTACTCATTTCTGAGGGGCAAATGCTCAATTCACATTTCAAAGATGTGTGCAATGCTGCCTCCACAGGTGTCAAGTTCAAATATCAAGAACCCATGCTCACCTTATCCCAGGTTCGTCTTTCTCATGCACCTAACCACAAATTGCATTGTGAAATAGGAACCATTTACAGAGATTTGAGGCATCGGTATGGAAGTTGAGGAATTTTGCAAATGTTGCGCTTGTAGCTGTCAAGGGTGAGTGTTGATTTCAGGTGAGCTTTCAATGAGAAACATTACCAATGGCCTGGAGTGTAGATTTCAATGAAGTTGTTCTTGACTTTTTGTCTGAGGAGAATGTGGTGGTCCAGGACAGACTCAAGGAACTCACTGACACATCCAAAGTAAGTGTGATATTCAAAGGGCCTACCAAATGCTTGCACTGTCCTAATTCTACTTATCCTGGTTGCTGCAGTGAGAAATGAGTTCAGCAGTGGAGCATAGGTCCTCCTTTGACACCCTCCTCAAGGACTTAGAAGACTTTAATTGAATGACCTAATCAGAGCTGGATGTCACCCCTAAAAGGTGAAGGCAAAGTCTAGGGGGGAAAGAATGCAAAGTTGTACAACTGTCATGGTATGATATGGTCCTGCTTATTCTGGCAAGTGTCAATGATGATATGAATCTTTCCAGGAAATCGAAAAGCATAAGCCATTAGTTTTGCACAGCGATTCCTAGAATCAAATTAGCTTTCAGCCTTACACTATTCCACATTCTAAGCTCTTACATATGTGGTCTTTTGGCTGTCACTGCATTCCTTGGCGTGGTCCCCAAGACTGTTATGTAAGGGAGCTTAAACTCCACCTTGTCAATCTGACATATCCCAGGAGTTATATTCTGAAATTTGAATAAATGGCAGAAGAGGCTTTTCCTCCTATGTAGGGTACTGACCCTCCCCCCAAAGTGGTGACACAGGACGCAACCCCGGCTGTGGTGCCACTGAATCCCTCAGAGCACAAGCACCTTTGTCCTTCTATTGAATATGCCAAATCAGCAGCCCTCCTGGGCCTTGTGGACATACTCATTCATGATCAGTGTTCAACATTATGGGTTAGTTCTTTCTGAAAGGAAACCAACTTGCTCAGGGATCAGGTATGTAGGTGACCCCTTCAAATTAATGCAGTTCAATTGTAAATGTTGGTTACTGCTGTTGTGTTTCATTGCCAATGATCTGCAGCAGTTGATGTTGGCATCCAAGCTACTGTCTTAACTCAGGAACCCTGTGTCTTGCCACATCAAGCATGGAGAGATTCAGAGTACAGTAACAGGATGATCCACAATCACTATCCCACCTCTTGGCATATACAACACACTTGAGAAGGCAGAAGATAGTGTGCTCAAAGGGACATATGGAACTTGTCGGCTTGACGTCCAAGCTACACTTGTTCAAGTTACTCTTCCAGTGAGTGTAGTCTAAAGCCACACTGCTTATAGATGAATGTAACACCAAGGATGTGCTTTGAAACCCCAAATTTACTATGGCATCTCACTTCTCATCTGAAGCCCAGAATTACTGTTGTTGTTTTGCAAGCCATCTTGGATGTGTGGAACACCACAAACACCATTCTGCCAGTTTATGGAATTGGCCAAGTGTCTGACAAACTAGATCACATCTTATTTGTGGCCCTTGATAATTGTCAGCAATTTTGCCAGATAAACCACAATGTGATTGGTTCCCAGCCTTGTGTTTACTATGAGAGGTATGAGGTACATTTACAGCTCCAAAGCTAATCACAAGGTGTATACATGGCCAATTGAATGGCCAACTCATGTTGTCCTAAGATGTTTCAACACATGGATGTTCCTCCCATGATTCCTTATTTCAAACATGAGGTGTCTCATGCCTGGGGCAGTGCAGTCTTGCTTCATCTTCATGCACAGCCAGCTGACTCTTTTGATGCAGAGTCAAGCAAATATATTTGTGTGCTGCAAGCTCCTTGACATATAAATGCTCATTTTGTCATGCTCAGTCTACATTCCTTCAGCCCTACAGCCAACATCCAGAGCTTCTCTTCCCCTCTATCATTGTGAAATCCACATCTTTCACCACCATCCTCACCTTTGCTTTCTCCACCTTTGCACAAATGACTGTGGAGCCTGTTATGTACAACATAATGTATGATGAAATATCCCTCTTGCTGTCAGAAGTTGCTTGCTCCAACAGTGCCAATGGTCTCCTGATCAAGGGCTACTATGTGAAGGTGTGAAATATAACATTCTTTACATTACCCCTTTTTCAAGGCAACAGTTCCATCGGAGCAATATCATAGGAAAATGATTTGGAAATCGTCTTTCAGAATAAGAGAAAGTCATTATCTTTTAACACAGAGGTTGTTACAGGAGGCATTGGTTGTTGTTGGCAGATTGGACAAGTACAAGGGGAATCTTGTTTAGTGGCATTATATTGGTGGAGTTTAAGGATTTTGGAGGGTCATGGTGCAATGGGGTGTGAATGATGGAAATCTTTAATAGCATCTGTTGTATTTTCTAGCTTCTTATGGGGAATCCATTCATTTTCTTTAGAAGGAAAGTTCTTTCAATGAATTAAGTATTCAATGACTCCCTTTTGTTCTCTAGAAGCTAAGATTTCCTCGATTTCTTGTTCTTTTACACCATTAATGATGTTGGGTGGAGAAGGAGGATCTCTTTGTTGACCAGGGAATTCTCCTTTGTGATATGGGTGAAGGAGTGATTTGTGAAATATAGAATGTATTCCCCCCCATTTGTGATCCAATTTGAGTTTGTATGGTGCTTTGCCAATCTTTTCGGCTACCTTGAATGGCCCATATCTTTTATCTCCAAGTTTCTTTGATGGGCATTCAGATCTGATATTGGTTCCTTCTAGAAGGACAAAATCTCTTTTTTTTATTCTACTGGTGATCTGACCTTTTGGTCATAGAATCTTTTCATATCACCAACAGCATGTTCAAGGGATTGTTTTGCCTTCTTTATTGATCCTTCCATCATGAAGATGAAATCTTGGGCCAATTTATTTCTGATTGTTTTCCTGTGTTCTCTGTGAATCTGAGGTTGTTGACTGTAGTTTAACATGAATGGTGAGAATTCTCCTGCGATTGTTGTGTTTTGATTATGGGCAAATTCTGCTAGTGCAAGCCAATCCACCCAATCATTTTGCAAGTGATTTGTATACAATTGTAAATATTGTTCTATAGTACTATTGTACTGTTCGGTTTGTCCATTGGTCTGGGGGTGGAAAGTAGTAGAAGGATTTCCTTCTATATGAAGTAATTTGTATAGATCATTCATAAAAGAAGACACAAATTGTGGTCCTTAATCTAATATCATCTTCTTGGGAACACCGTGGAGTTTGAATACATGATCTTGGAATATGGTGGCTACTCCTTTGGCAGTAATATTGGTGGCAATGGGGAATAGGTGAATCATTTTAGAGAATCGATCTGCAACTACTAACACTGGATTTTTTCCTTGTGATTTGGGGAGAGGTCCTATGATGTCAACAGAGATGATTTCCCATGGGGTATTTGGGATTTGATTTGGGTGTAGGGGAGTTTTCTGAGCTTGGGTATTTGTTTTTGTTTCCTGACATTTATCATATCCTTTTACATATCTTTCTACATCTTTTCATATTGTTGGCCAATAATATTTTTGTGTGATGAGATTTTTTGTTCTTTTTATTCCAGGATGTCCGGCTAGGGGGTGATTATGATTCTGAATAATTACTTTTTCTTGTAACTGATCCTTTTTTGGTATATATAGAAGATTATTGTAATAGAGAATTCCTTTGATTTCAAACCATTTAGTATTTTCCTTTTTTAGTCCTTTTATAGCATGTTTTTCTCGAAGATATTGTAACATTTTCACTTTTGATTCAATTGGCTCTTCCATCACAGTAGAACTGCTCTCATGCTCTTGTTGATTCAGAGTGATTTTTTCCTTCTTTTCGCATCCACAATTTACTAATAAGAATATGATAGGTATTTTACATAGATTACATGGGTATGTATTGTTGTTTGTAAAGGAAGAAGGTGTTACATAAGAAGAAAAATGTGATTCTGGAAGGAGAATTTGTTGGGAATTGTTGGATTCTATCCCCTTTTCAAAGTCTGGTCTCCTGAACAGAGGATCAGCTGGGTTTGATTTTTCTGGTTGATGGGTGAGTATGTAATTGTACTTTTGTAGCAGTTGTTGCCATCAGGCCTGGTGTCAAAAGAGATCTTGAGGTTTTTTAAAGAAATCAAGATTTTTGTGATTCATGAGAATTTCGAAGAGATGAGAGGCATCAAGGAGGTAATGATGCCACTCTTTTAGTGCAAATATGATTGTGGCCACCTCCAAATCTGCTGCATGATAATTGTGTTCTGCTTCAGACAAGAATTGTGAGATGAAGGCAATTGGGTGCCAATGATCATTTTGCTTTCATGTAAGGATTGCTCCTAGTCTAATGCCAGATCCGTCAGTTTCTACTCAGAATGGACCATTATTGGTTGGCATGGCGAGAGCAGGGGCAGTTGTTATGAGTTTTTTTAAGTGTTCGAAAGCTTGTTGGCAATCTACACTCCAGACAAATTCCTTCTTTTCCAACATCAATGCATTGAGGGGTCTGGCTACTGATGCAAAGTCTTTAATGAATCATCAGTAAAAGTTCATGAATCCTAGAAAGCCATAGAGCTGTTTTCTAGTTGAGGGTACCAGCCAGTCAAGGACTCCTTTGACTTTGGTTTGATCCATTTTCACCATTTGGTGTCCAACTACTAGTCCAAGGTATTCTATTTCAAGTTGTTCAAACTTGCATTTGATGTGCTTCAAGTATAGTTTATTTTCTTATAATATTTGTAATACTTTGCGCACTACTACTCAGTGTTCATCAAGAGTGGCAGTGAAGATCATTATGTCATTCATATAAATGACTACTTTTCCTATTCCAATTAGATCACAGAAAAGATGGTTCATCATTGTTTGAAAGGTGGTGGGGGAATTTGTCAGCGCAAAGAACATTACTAAGGGTTCGAATAGACCTCTGTTAGTTCAGAATACTGCTTTCCACTCGTCACCTTCTGCCATATGGATGTTATTGTATCCCCATTGTATGTCCAATTTGGTGTAATATTTTGCTCCTTTTAATTTGTCAATGAGTTTGGAGATGAGAGGGAGCAGATATTGGTTTTTTATGGTGATGTTGTTTAACTTTTGATAGTCTTGGATGGGGCGAAGTTTTCCATCTTTTTTCTTGATGAAAAAGAATGGGGATGCAAAGGGAGATTTGAAGGGATGGATTCTTCCAGACTTGAGATTTTCTTTGAGGAAATTATCAAGTTCTTTTTGTTTGTCGATTGTCAAATTGTATGTTTTACAATCGATCACATGATTTCCAGGTGTAAGTTCGATCATGTGATCCCATGGACAGTGTGGCAGTAACTCATTGAAATTTTCTTTGTTGAATATATCTTTGTAATCATGGTATTCAACTGGGACTATGTTTTCAAAGGTGCACTCATATTTCTTTTTGTTTGCTTCTATTGCTAAGTCTGTTGACAATGTGTTTAAGTATTTGACATCCAATTTGAATATTCTATCCTCTTTCTCTTTGCTGGCATCTGTTTCCTCAGTATCTTCTTCTGGGATCAAATTGGGGATCTCATGGTTGCATTTGGTGAGATCAATTGTTTGTGTCTTCCAATTGATCTTAGGGTCATGCCTTTTTAGCCAGTTGAAATCCAGAAACAGTGCATGGGAACTCAATTGAGTTAGAGCAACTGGAAGCCACTCTGCATGCTCTTTGATTATGAGTTTCAGGATTGTAAACTATTTGATAGATCCTTTTTGATTCATTGATCCATCAGTGTTGTAGACAGGTATGGGTTTTGGGAGATTGTGAGCAAGTAGATTATTTTCTTGTACAAAACATTTATCTATCAAGGATCCATTACATCCAGAATCAATTAATGCTACAGTATTTATTTTTGATCTGTCAGGTTTATTGATTGTTATGGTTACCTTGAGAGAATCCTTGGAATGTTTTCTTAGTACATATCGGGGTTCAGCTTGAAGTTTGCAGAGGAATAATTGTGCTTCAAATTTATTCATGTTTTTTATCTGTTTGACAAGCTGTGGGGTCACTTCAGCAAGTCAGGATTCATGTACAAAACTTCAGAGATGGTGGATTGTTTGCTCTCTATCCATATTGTCTGCCATTGCCTTGATCCATTCTATTGACCATGGGTCAACCATATTCATCCACACTTGTCAGTTGTGCTTAGGCATGGGTTTAGGTTTTTCCTCAGGTCATTTCAGGATTTTGAATATTTTAATCTCCAAGGGTCTAACTGTATGATTAGATTTCTCCTTTTGTTCAGAGATTTTTTTGGGTGCTGCTTCTGAGGGTCTTACCATGTCCTCAGCAGACTCGGAAGCAGCCATTTGTGCCAATTCACACATATCATACATGACAGCATTTATTTGGGTTGATTGGTTATTAATGAAGATAGGCAATTCTTCATATCTTTCACTAATTAGTTGTTGGGTTTTTAGGAGTTGATCGTCTTTGCAAATCTTATCAATCAGGAGAAGAGAGTATTTATTAAGATTTGCTACAGGAATAGGAATGGCAGGTGATTTAACTATGTTCTGGTGGGAAAATCCTTTTCAACTTGTGCTATTTTAGTAGCGAGATCCTCACCACTGGTGTACTCTATCTTTTGTCTGTGGAATTCCATGGTGCAGATTTGGTGTGCTCATGGTTTAAAATGTTCCTTGCATGGCCATGCCTTGCTACACTTGAAACATTTGCCCTCAGCACAGGCCTTGTTGATGTCCATTGGAATGCCTTGTTTCCTGAAGGTGCTGACTTGGTTCAGGTGGACCTCTGCCTTTGGTACAGGTGCAGCCAGAGTGGGCGCACTTGTGGCAGGTTTCTTTGACCAGTTTGCAGACTAGTCTCAGGTAGTTGTTTGTTTGTTTTGCCAACCTCTGTTTTGGTCAGTGATCTCCTTCAGTATTTGCTCGGCTTTTACCAGAGCTGTTTTCCATTTAGTAATGTTGTCTTCTTCTTCCAGCAGTTCAGTTTTAGTCCATTCTACATACTCTATAACGTCATTATGGATGCCTTCCCTCATCAACTGGATGAGGAATTGTCCTTGAGTTTAATAATCATATTCAGCCTGAATGGCCGAATGTTGCATTCTGGTGAAGAAGTCCTCCACTGTTCCTTTGCCTTGATGAATAGTCAAAAGGTCTCATTCCACTTGGCAGTGAAGGGTTACTGGTTGGAACATTCCTTTTAGGGTCTTTTTGAATTTATCAAAGGTCTTGGTATCCATATTTCCAAGATTATTGGTGACATAAAGGTCCGTATATCTCCCTGCAGCATTGTCCCCTTTCATATATGACAGAACAATCATGATCTTCTGTTTGTCAGTTGGTTCTCAGTCAAACCCTAAAATGTACAGGGTTATTTGTTGATACCATTGGATGAACTTGGTTTTATCTCCATCATACATTTCCGATTTAGCTGCAATGGATTTTCCAAGTCCTCATTTGTTCAAAGGGATGGTTGGGAGAGGACAGTAAGGACAAGGGGAAGGTTGTGCAGATGAAATGTTGACACAGATGTGAGAGGAGAAAATGGAAGATTGGATAGGAGATGGGCAGACTCGTGGTGGAGATTGTATTGGAGAAGGGGGTGTGAACTGTGGCAATGGTCCTACAGTAGGACCAAGAAGGAGATATTGTGCCTGCCAAGTATCTATTTGTTCTATATATTGAGCATAGGCTTCCTCTAATAGAGTGGGCCTTCTTGGCAGCATTGGGGTAGTTTGTCTGGACAGGTGAGGCATATCTGGTTGCTCCCAACATGGCACTCATGTTATATGTCTCAGACATTATTACTTGTTCACTTTGTAAAACTAATACAATAGGTTAACTACTGTATGTAATACCATGTGCAGGAATGGAATGGATGTGTTGCCTTGTCTTCGACCCAAATTGGGGAAGTAGTACAGAGGGCTGATAGCAGGAATATGTTTAGGGAAGGTAAAGAGAATGCACTGACACTTGAGGTGCATGAAGGTGGAGAACTGGAGGATACTGGAAAGGCCTGGCTATAGCCTACTTGATATGTCAAGCAAAACAACATGACAATCACTGTAATCACACAAACAGTAGACATCATCAATTTGTCTTACATAGCAGCCTCTAGCACTCTGCTAATATGCCCCCTAGTGCACTATGGGGAGAGCAATGTTATCCTTGTTTATAACAGTGGACGACCATATTTGTCAGCAGTGGGCTTGGTTGCTTTCCAACCACAGTTTATGCGTGTGGATGCAGATTCTCTTTAACCCTAGAGTCTGGGTATGGGTAGTATCAATGTTTTGTGTAGAGCTCTTCAGCTGTTGCTTCTCAGGGCTTACACACAATGGCCTGATGACAATGCTATGTGAGAGATGCAGTCCGCAAAGATGTGGGAGTAATGGTGAGAACAATGTCTGTGACACAAAATGTGTAACAGCAAGGGTGATGGTAATAAGTAAGGGTTGGAGTATAGACTTGAAATAATGTAATGAATAGAAATCCTCCAATGGTCACTCAAAGTGAATGATTGTGTAGGAAGCAAATATTATTCCAAGTCTAAGGTATTTACAAGAAATGATACTACTTATATACTGTTAGACATGCTGCTTTGGTGCAGTAAACATGTGTTAATGAAGTCATAGTTGAGATTGTTCAAGAAGATTCTTATAATATGAAGGTGTGAAATATAATGTTCTTTACAGTCTGTTACCAGCTCTTCACCTTGTGGTTTCTTGCCAACTCTGGTTGGCAGCCATCACATCTTTTTTGACTTTATCTACTATCCTTATACTCTTCAACTTGCAGTTAGCTGGTGGGAAAAAATTGCAATATATTTCATGTCCAACCATCTTACTTATCCTTCTCCACTTGCCAGAATTTGACAGTGACTGTACCATTCAATTCAGAATTGCCTAGAGAACATATCTAAATTACTTTCTTGACCAAAAAAAAGATATGAAATTCTACCTTTTCTGAATTCTGGGATCTCATTCCAGGTGAACTTTTTCTGTTTTTCTGATGATTGAGGGACTGATTGGTCCTCACTGGATCTCTGCATCTTCTCAAAAGGCTACAAACAATCTGGAAAGCATGATGGCCATCAAGGGACAGTGTTCTATGTACTTATCAGGCAAAAATACAAAGGATAAGTGGCTCACCTCAGCTGTTGTGTGGGAACAACAGACTGAGGGTTCTTGCCATGTAGAATTGAGCTATATGCTGTATTGAAAAAAGTATATGTACAATAAGTGAGACATAGAAGGGCATGTTCAGATATGAATGCAGGTTGAATTGGAATGTTGAGGGCTGGAGTATGAGTGAAAATGAAAGATAAAGTATCAATAAGTATAGATTTGCTTGAAACAAGCAAAGGTCAAAATATGAATGACATATAAATGAGGGTAAAGTGAATTTTTTTTTGATGTGGTGTAGTCCAAGACTGTGCATGCACTTGATAACTCCAACACTTCCCCCCAAGCTGTGCACAGTTCAAGCTCAGTAGCAAAATGTTTGACCTTTAGTAAGGGGAGCACTTTGGTGAAGATATCCACCACCATCTCTCCAGTGGGGTAGGAAACAAGCTAAATCTTGCTGTCTTTAATTATCTACTAGATAAAGTGAAAATGTACATTGATATGCTTGGTGCAGGCATGATATTGCTGGTCTTTGGCTAATGCAATAGCTGGTTGATTGTCTGAGAAGAGTATGGTGGAATTAGATAGCAATTTGAATATTTGAGAGTTGAGAGTGCATAACCATAGTACTTCTTTGTAGCACATGTCATGCCAACATATTTGCTCTCTGTAGTAGACAAGGAAATAATTTCCTGCTTCTTTGTACTCTAAGATACATATAATGTCACTATCTATTAAGAAGGCATATCCAGACATCACTTAGCAATCCTTAGTGTAGCCAACCAGCGGCCTTGCCTCATCTTCATATGTGAGGTACTAACTTCTTGTTCCAAGAAAATGATGATAGACATGTTTGATAGTATCCCGATGTGAAAGGCTAGGATTGTAAGGGAAGTGTGAGATAATTACAATGGCATATGTGATGTTGGGGCAAGTGACAAGGGTGGCATACATGAGGGATTTGATCACTTCCCAGTATGTGTCATGTTTGATCTGGGTAGGAACAAGTATAGCCTTAAGAAATAAGTTCAAGGGTTCAGAGTATGTGTACACTCAATGATAGTGTAAAGTCCAAGGAAAGACACTCCACTTAACAGTAGAAGCAACTGGTCAAAGGGGTCAAGGACAGGTCTAATGCCTGGGTTTAGAGTGAAAGGGAACAAGATAGAATTCAGAGGAGACTTGGGGAGATCTAAGCTAAGGTATATTGGAGAGGTATCAAAGATTTATATACCTTTGAGTAGAGTGTAAGGGCAGGCATAGAAGAACAATGACTGAGTAATTACATCAGGAAATGTGACAATTACTTAGCTGCACTTGACAGCACTTAGTCACAACTGCCAAGTAGTCAAGTTGATTAAGTTATACAAGTGTGTCAGTATTGCTCTTTTTAGTATTATGTCATCACCCATTTTGATTCTAAGTGTTTTTTTAAGTGTCACAAGTAGTCTACAAGTTTGTAAGTAGTACAAGCCCATAAGTAGCACAAGCTCATTGGCATAAAGGTTCATATATAAGCTGTAAGTAAATAGTATACCATTTGTATCCACCATCCAATGAGTGAGCAGACATAGAGAATGTACTCCAAAGCATGCAGCCCAAAGGCCTGGAGAGTGAAGGGCAATGATGGGCTCAGGATGGGGACATGAAGTGGATGGAATGGGTTGATCTAGCTGCAATGAGGGCACAAGGTGCATACTGAAGATACCTAAAAATGTGTCAGAACATGAGGGTGAATGCTCAAAGCATGGTGAGGAGGACATACCGTGGTACGACACCATCATGATGCAGCATCAGGAGAGACCATGGGTGAAATGGAGACAAGAACAACATTGAACCAAACAGGATATTCAATAGCACATACTGATTGATCCAGTATTCATCTTGCTGGATGGTGGCCTTGAGGATCAAGTTGTCCATCAAGTGCTCCCAGGAGAATGCACTGTCAAAGAAGGTGACCTATTCATCCAGATGCTGAGCAACGTCAAATAGTTGCCCTTATGTTTGGACCTTGCGGGACCTTGCATGCAATTGGATGTGCGTTGTGGTGTGTACAACAGCCTCCTGTGCTGTCTCATCAAGCTGGAATATATTTGAGCATAGTCCATCACAGGGACTTGATGATGAAAGCCACAATCAACAGTGAGGACATCAATATGTTCATATCAAGTATGAACATGGTACAGTGGCTCAAAAAAGTGTCCCAATGTTGAGTGATTTTGGAAAGATTGAAATATTATAGAAGAACAAGAATGAATTAGGTCAAGTACTTGCAGGATGGATGAAAGTATGTACTCTTGGCATTACAAAACATCTCTGGTTTATGTAATTTGGTTGCC
>JBBPUH010000116.1:0-24515 GCA_038094555.1 Boletus aff. phaeocephalus
TGCGGGGTCCCCAACCAATGATGGAGGAGAAGGCATGGGATTTCCCTTCCAGGATCCCACCCAAGAAGCTGCAGCATCAATCCAGGTCTCCCTTGAGCCTGCAGCTATCTCCCCAGCTATAGAGAGTGCATTCAAGATACACACTATGCCAAGTCGCTCACCAACACCCCTTTCAGTCCTTCCCCCTCAACAGCCATCTAATCCCAATTGGTCATCCCCCCTGCCTGAATCACCTTCAATGTCACGCCAAATGCCTCCCATGTATGTGAATGAGGACCCTCAAAATTCTCAATCATCCCTTTCAAGGATATAGGAAAGATTGGACTTTAGCACGGTTCATGCACAGGGGATCATAGCATGCAATATAGATCAGTGTGCATCGCTCCCTCTGGCTCTAACAACAGGGAAGGCGGATGTATCTGATAAGAGGCAAATGTCTCTTTCGCCAATTGAAATTGTCCCTCAGGCAGAATTGACATCGGCCACAGTTGGATCGTTGGAAGAGTTGGACCAATTGGTGAGCAGGGACTAGTGGTTTCCAGCAGAAGGTCAGAACCAAAAGGACAGAGAATAATTTGTATTCATTTCAGAATTGCTCTTCTTTGCATAGTACTAATGTGGCTGTTATCTTCCTTCCCTGACATTTTCTGACTATTATCTTAAGCACACCTGTATGATATCATCTCTGTAAATAAGAAGATGTGGTGGTTTCCAATTCTTTTGAGGGTCTGTTGACAAGGTTCTATGATATATCCCGCTGGAATTATGAAGATGAACGTGGAACTCATCCCTTGACTCTTTTAGTGGCACCAATGGAAGGCATGCGAATGACTTGTTTATGAGAGGGTTTCTTCTCTGGAATTTGAATGTGCACATCTGGCAGTATTGGAGCCCTTCTTGCACAGGTAGATCGACGGGAAGCTGATGTATCGAAGGTGATTAAGCTGTGACCTTGGGCCACAGATTCCATAGAGATAACCCACCTTGTACACTTCCATCTGTCACTTCATTCGCATTGCTTTTTCATCTCCTTGCACATCCACAACATGACCTGCCACACGTTTTGCACTTCATGTAGAACTCTTCAAAGGGTGTGGGGTTGTACTCCTTGTAATCTTCCTTCCTCTGCTAGCATCTGTTTCTTCAGCTGCGCTTTTCTCATCACTGTCTCCATCTGGATCACTTCTGTTATATCCATGTCAAACCCCTATTCTGATCATCTCCAATCGTTGTCGTTTGACTCCAGTCATCTCCATTGAACTCCTGTGGAGGAGTTCAACCCTGGTCCAACGAACGTCCCGGACTTGCCTCGGAGTTCCTCCGCCTTCTGGACTTCCTATTCTGTATATTCTCCTTTTGTTCTAGTTTTCCATTTTCGTCATCTTCCTCTGTCCAGTACAGCCTTTCGGACACTTTGGTATATTTGTCATCCTGACACTCCTGCTTATTCAGGATGTGTCTTCGGCATGTACATTCTCTGTCCCATCTTATTCATCCCAGTGTACATCGCCTTCTTACTTTCTTAGTCATCTCCGGTCCAGACTTCATATATAATCTCCTGTATCTCCTCTGTAGTTCTTCAGTTCGAATATTGTTCGTCACTGTGTTTGTCACTTGTATGTTCATTATCTTCTAATATCATCTATCCTTCTCCTCTCCTTGTTCTCAAACCATCTCCCTTCTTATCATCTCCGAAATATGTATGAGGATCGGAAACTGGCAAGGGCGCGACACATAAGTCCTGCGCCGATGTCCTCACCTCCTCTGTACTCCGCTCTGCCCCAGTTCAACTCCAGATGACCTGTTTCCAGACTTCATCCTGAAGTCCCAGAAATAGCCCCTATCCTCCGGACTTCCATTGGACATTCCCCAAGAGAAGATATTTCCCTTCCATCCACCTCAGGAGCACCACCTTGACAACTTCCCCAATTGATGGGAACCATGACAGGAGCTATTTTTTTTACTCTTTGGCTGGGAGCGTTTTGGGTTCGCAGTTCTTGTGTGTTGCCAAGCTTGTTGTTCTCGCTGCTGTGTCGAGCATGATTTCCACTGCGATATGTTGGGAAGGTTGATTCTGTGATGAGTACATGGCAATCGATTGGCAAATGAATGAATGATTTTTGATGCTTCAGGCGGTTTGCCCCTTCATATGGCTCAGGGATATCTGCATGTGGAGGGAGGGACAGGCTGTCCTTTATTTGATGCAATGATGATGATTCACCAGAAGGCTGCTTTTGTTTCTTGCTTTTGAGTTTTGCGGACAGCTCTGTTGGAGCAGGCATGACCTCGGACAATCCAAGATTTCTTTCGGCATGGATGTCTTGCGGACCATCGACAACCGCACCCATTCCACTGGGGTAATGCTTGACAGTATTTGGTAGTGCCGCTTCATCCAAAGATGGTTCATGACGATCCAGAGACTTTACTGTGTCATGTCTCTTATTTCTGCGGGGTATCTAAGTCTTCAACCATTCGGAAGATAAGTCTTTGGAGGTTTGACCTGTATTTTCTGTCACGTTCTTGGAGCCTGGCACAGTGGACTTACTGGAAGGAGCAGTCCCCATTGACACTCCAGCAGACACACCTGACAGGCAGTTCCTGTTGCTTGTCTTTGTGGCTGCCTGCATCCGCGCAGATATTTGGGATGCATTAGAGAGTTTAGCGTAAGGCCTTGGAATCAATATACTGGCCTTGCCTAACCCTCCTCTTAATTCCATAGGCTCCATATGGTGAGGGAACATTTTGCCTGCTGCTCTGCATCCTCCTTCCTCGCAGATGTGAGGAATGTCTGCAACCTCACCCTTTCCCATGTGCATCTTCTGGGAATGGTTTAAAAATGATTTCGTTGGCGGTTGGATGTTTTGCACATTCACGTTCCTGTTTTGTGGCCAACCAGACATTTCTGCAGGCACATTGCAACTGCCAGAGGTGAGCATGAATCCTGGATCTGGCCTGCTCATTATTGGAGGAAAAAATGGTTCTGTGGGGGTATGTGTTTGCTCATCCACCTCTAGTTCCAGAGCCTCACATCTGCCTGTCGAAGGTTCTGCCTTTCTGGGGGGTCTTCCCAATGAATTAGCCACAGAACATTTCCCTTTATCCTTCTAAAATTGGTCATTGAGTATCTGAGACACTTTAAATGGATGAACCCACTGCAGCCTTTCCACTCTTATTCTGCTGATTTGATGGAATTTCCGCACGCTTTCCCTTTAGCTGTGTCATTGCAGCCGCAGGAATATTTTCACAGAAAGGTGGCACTGCCATTTGCAGCTCTGCACTGAGGTATGGGACCACTGTGTTCTCCGTTGCTCCTTGTTCCATTAGCATAGGAGCATCAGGTATTTTAGCAGGGGCTTTCCCATTGGTTGGGGCAATTCCCATCTCTACATTTTACAGTACACGGAATGGTATTCTAGTGGTGCCATCTAGATCCACAGATGGCATTTGGTTCAACAGCTGTGTGGTCCTCTGTGGATGTGATTTCATCCCTTTTCCTGGCGGGTTTGATGCATTGTTAGCTTTTTTTGAAGAGGTGCCTTCAGAGGATGAAGGCACCTGTTTTGGCGGATCGTAATTCATCAGCATATCTTGACTCATGGCTTTCTTCCTCATTTTATGGATGGATTTTGGAACCTCCCTCACATCCAATTTAGAAACAGGAGACATAGTGGCTCTTGCATCAGCTTCACTGAAATCACTATTGGGTTTCTCTATTCCTATGGGTCCATTGGGCAGAGCATTCGCTGTGTTGTGGGAGTCAGGGGCGAGTTGGGTTCATGCTTGGTTTGTATTCGAGGATGACATCTGAATTCGGAGGATATGCCTTCTCTTTTCAACCTGCAAATTCTCTTCCTCTTCCTCTTCACTGCTCCCCCTGTTAGACCCATCATGAGTACCATCTGAATCTGTATCCTGATTGTCCATACTGTTGGCATCCCCTGTCCTTTTTGCAGCTGAAGATTGAACAATTGACTTGTGAAGGATATTTTTTTTGTCAACCCAATACTTGAATGTGAAGACGTTGTTGACATGAGATTTCTGGTGAGCTTGGATAAATTCCAGAAATGTGGTCACATCATCTTTCTTCATATGGCTCAGATCTTCCGAAAAACTGAACCCTGATGGAAGGTAATAGTCCTCAATCATTTCCTCCCCAAAAGTCACTAATTTCTTGAATGGGGCTATTGCCTTTGGGTGGCCACATGCAAGCCCTGTGGGAGTGATCAATTGACTGACAAATGAAATCAAGAACAACTAACGGTAATGGGCAGTCAAGAAACCATGCACCATCCCTTGCAGCATGTCTCATGTTGCACCAGTGAGGTCACCTATCCATATCGTACCATTCTCATGGGTGACCAAAGCCATTGGATCAACCTTCTGCCTTTTCGGCTTTGACTTCTTCTCATCATTGCTGCTCTCCTCGTCAGTGTTAGGTTCCCCCTGAGCCTCCAAGGACCTTCCGATATATTTCTCCCATGACACCGCAATTTTCTCTATGTCTTTGAACTTGTCACCCTCTGCAATACTTTCGTTGAAGTCACCACTGCTGCAAATTAGCAGATGCCATGCTCAAGATGTGTGATGCACTCACACACTGGTAAGGGTGCTGTTCATTTCATCCTTCCAACCCACCAATATCACAACTTTCATGCCACATGACTGCCACATTTCCATCGCAAATTCACGGAATACCTTCTCTCCAAAGCACTTTGCATTTCTGGAATTCCCTCTTAATAATATCTTTATCCAAGGCAAAAGGAACTCACCTCACTTTTACTTCGAGCGGTGGTCCACACTCAAGGTTCCATTGTACTGCAGTCATCTCCACCCCATCCAGCTGTTCTTTTGTTAGGTATTGCTGGGTGAGCTTCTTAACTGCCCTATGGTAAAATGGCAACGCTTCTCGTCCAGGAGACACATTGTAGTATTGTCAGGGTGGTGCTCCTGAGGTGGATGGGAGGAAGATATCTTCTCCCGGGGGATGTCCGATGGAAGTCCGGAGGATAGGGGCTATTTCTGGGACTTCAGGATGAAGTCCAGAAACAGGTCATCCGGAGTCGAACTGGGTGGAGCGGAGTATGGAGGAGGTGAGGACATTGGCACAGGACTTATGTGTTGCACCCTTGCCAGTTTCCGGTCCTCATATTTCGGAGATGATAAGAAGGGAGATGGTTCGAGGATGAGGAGAGGAGAAGGATAGATGATATTAGAAGATAATGAACATATATGATGACATACAATATGACAAACACTGATGAACACTGACAAACAATATTCGAACTGAGGAGTACAGGAGAAAGTACAGAGATTATACAAATACAAAGTCCTGATATGTCCAGAGTAAGTCTGGACTGGAGATGACTAAGAAAGTAAGAAGGCAATGTACACTGGGATGAATAAGACGGGACAGAGAATGTACATGCCGAAGACACATCCTGAATAAGCAGGAGTGTCAGGATGACAAATATACCAAAGTGTCTGAAAGGCTGTACTGGACAGAGGAAGATGACGAGAACAGAAACTAGAACAAAAGGAGAATATACAGAATAGGAAGTCTGGAAGGCGGAGGAACTCCAAGGCAAGTCCAGGACAATTGTTGGACCAGGGTTGAACTCCTGTGGAGGAGTTCAATGGAGATGACCGGAGTCAAATGACAACGATTGGAGATGGTCAGAAATAGGGGTTTGACATGGATATGACAAGTACATATGAGTGAAGAATCTTGTTAATTTTGTCCTTATATGTCTCTTGGATAACTGAATGGGCAGTCCAAGCTTGTCCAATCTTTATGTGGCTATGATTGGCCCCACTGCAGCACTGGTTGTAAAGCCATAGCTTGTAGGACTATGTACCAGAATAAGATAAATCAAATGAAACCCACAAAACTACTCACCTTTTCCCTATTAAACCACTCAGCCAAGTGAAGGTTCTTGATGCTATCTAGAGCCTGGAGTCTATGTTGAATGTTGGATAGAAGCTTCTTCCTTGTGACTCCTCTACAACTCATCCACTGAGCTTTTGAGCTTCACAGAATCTCCATTTCCTCCATGGAAAACTTGACCTGCTGAATCTTCCTACGTTCCACCAGTTCTTCCCCCTCACTGGCCATCATGCAAACTTCTGAGTCAGCCACAGAAGTCTCATCATCACTTGTTTCTTCATCTGACTCTTTATAGTCACCATCCAAGATCCTTTGAAGTTGCACTGGTGCTGTCTCAGAGTTGAGCCTGGCATGCAACATTTCATCAGCACTCCCTGTATCAGTTAAATGTAAATCAGGTGCTTCGTCTAACATCCCACCATCTAAAGGTGCATTTGAATAGTCATTATCACTGCCCATATCACTTGGATCAATAAGCAGTTGCTTTGTGGCATCTTCAGCATCCATGCGCTCATCAGGGGTGTTGTATGCATAGTCAGAGCTAACATTTTCACTCATGATAGTGAGGATAGTTGGAATGTTTTGTTGGGGGAAGTGAAAAATGGTTGACAGCATCTCTAGCCAAAGTTTGTGCCCAGATGGAGATATCACCCTTAAGGGGTAACATTGGAACATGTTAACTCTCCGACAGAATATGGTACTGAACATAAAGAACCCTGGTGATCTAGGCCCATGACACATGCAATTCGTAATTACATGGTATTTTCATTTCTGGAAGTAAAGTGTCAGCATGGAATGGTGTGTAATGATGAAAATAATTTGCACTCTTCTCAAAGTAGTTTCCAAAATGAAGGCCAAACCAGTTATTGCAGGTTGAAAGGTGACATGGGTAACTTGGGAAACCAAGCAGACTACTAGAGGACCCAAAATGCATTTGGTACCCATACAGAGGGAGACTCCCTCCAAAAAGCAAAAGAAGATTAATTCATCATTGCCAAACAAACCTACCACTGGCCATGAGACAATGCTCCTAAATAGGAATCCAGTCGATGATGATCAACCATATTTCAATGTGGACTCCATGGATGTAATACCTAGGCTGAGGCTTCTGACCAAGGTAGTGCTATTCATTCCTGTGTCCTTAGACTGTTCACTGAAAATCCCAGATAAAAAATGATTATCTCTGCCAGTGGATGGACTGGAAAGATGAATACTTGAGGAATCTATTAGAAATGGAGGGGCTGCCTGAAGGAAGGAAGTGCTCATTATGTCCGGGTGATGGAGTATTCAGATGTTTATGCTATTTTGGATGTCTGCTATATTGTACTTGCTGCTGCAAAACCCAGCATCGATTATTGCCCTTCTATAGAATAGAGCAGTGGACAGGGACGTTTTTCGAAGACTCATCCCTCCATCTGGTAAGCTCTTGGCTCAGCTTGCATGACAATTCTGATGTTCATCAGGCTGGCCTCAAACTTCATCTCAGTCACAGTGGACATCCATGCCTGCTGGGGCAGGACAATTTCAGAGGTATCTGAAAATGGCCCCAAGTCCATGAATGACAAGGATTGGGTGGATGAACTACCCGAAAATATCCCTGCATTTCTTCAACTGCCAGCAGGATCAGACTACATCACTATTATTGATGTGTCTGGTGTGCATTTTTTAACCATTCACTATTGTGCATGTCTCAACTCCGCACCCTTCCACATTCAACTCTTACAAGCAGGCCTTTTCCCATCCACAATCGATAATCCTAAAATGGCATTTACTTTTGCTGTGTTGGACAATTTTATTCGAGATAATCTGGAGTGTGGAACATCTGCAGGCAACTATTATAGCAAGCTTCAAAGGGTAACCTGCAACGTGTTCCCACATTGGGTCCCAGTAGGTTCCCTCAAATATATTTAGAGTGGATCTATAACCGTAAATTGTAGGATCAGTACTGCGAATTGCTTCATGTTTCTTGAAAATGGCAACTACTGAAGCTGTTGAAATGGGCAGGATTTGGACACCGCACAGAAGCGCCAAAGCAGGGCAATCTGGTCCTCTTTTGTCCCACATGCCCACAATTATATATCAATGTCTATCCAGCCATGGATGCTGATCTTTTGCAGTATGTAATTTTTATTGGGATTGTATTATTATCCTGATGTTTCCTAGCTGGAAGTACACTCGGACACTGGTTATGGATGGAAACTTTAAGGCAGAGCATCTTCCTGACAAGCGACCAAATGATCAAGTTTGGCTCATGGATGGCCTTGGGTTCATGGTCACCCGCCCATCCTACAAGGCATATTTGAAGGCAACTCATCATCCGATCGAAGTATAATTTACACTGCTAAATGTTACTAAGGCATTATGAACAGAGGTCTACCTGCAACAATCACAGGGCAGTGTCACATCCCAGATTTTTGTGAAGTCCATCTCTGGACATCTCCAGAGTTCCGGATGTTCGCGTCAGTCCTTGGGTCTGGACTATTTTGGAGTTGGCACTCCGGATGTTTACTTTTATATCCATCTCCTTTTGTTCTAGTTCATATTCGTAAGTCTGTATTATTCACTTAGTAAGATTTCTTGGTTTCCATTCTTCTCCGACTTCCATCTTATTCATCACTGTGTACATCGCCTTCACTTAAGTCTCTTACTTACCAATCTCTGGTCTGGAGTTCTACTGGACACTTAGTATATAAACCTTGTACTTCATTCGTAGATACTTCAGTTTGAATATTAAATAAGTCACCTCCAGTTCCGAGTCTGACTTCCTCTATTCTCTCTCATCTCCATTCTGTCTAAATATGAGGACAAGGGCTTGACAAGGGTGTGACACATAAGTCCTGCGCCGACATCCTCATCCCTTCCATATCTCCAATCTCTGGACCTCCAGTTGACCTTGCTCGACAACACTCGTGCTTCATTCCCCTTTCCCCCTGGACCTCTGTCAGACTTTGATCCAGAGGACCCGGACTTGACAGTATATTCAAACTCAATCTTGTCAAGTACCCAACCCCATCCTTTCCATGTCTTTGCATACGCACACTTCTTGCGCTGGTATCCTGCAGAGCGCCTTTGGTGCCTCTTGCACCGTGCCAGGCGAATTCATCAGTCTTACCCAATGCGTGCCACCACCCTCTATCTCTCAGAGGTGGCGCCCCCTATCTCCACTCACTCCGCTCCCCGAGAACACCATTGATGAACACTGTTTTACAGTCATCCTGGACGATGATGAGTTTGGTCTCTTCTGAGATCGTTGTCATCCAGACACTCCGCTTCCTGGACATCAACCCAGACCTGAAGTGGCAGGATATGGTGGATTCGGAGGTGGTGGTGGTGACAGCGGAGATGATCCCAATGACCCCGATGATGATGGAGATGATGACGATGATGTCGATCATCTCCTCCAGGGCAACAATGACAATGAACCTCCCAATGACGTACCTTTGGCTTTTGAGCCATTCAACCAACTCGCTGATGTGATCTGAGACATGATGTGTCAGGCCCTCCATCACAAAGAATCCTCTGACAACACTAAGACCAAGGTCTGAGAACCAGACACCTTCAATGGGTCTGACCCAAAGAAGCTCTGCCCTTTCGTCATCCAGTGCGAAATCAATTTTCAGGCAAATCCTAAGTCCTTCAAGAAGGATCATCAGAAAGTTACCTTTGCTCAGTCCTATCTCAAGGGCATGGCCCTAGACTACTTTGAGCCAGATTTGCTCAGAGATCTAGCTCTGGCCAACCATCCCTTGTGGATGGATGACTGGCAGTCGTTCCTGTACGAACTCCAGTCCAACTTTGGACCTCACGATCCTGTCACCAAAGCAGAAGCTTAGCTCGAGCAACTGCGAATGAAGGACACTCAGCGTATCTCCAAATACATCATTGAGTGGAACCATCTTGCAAACCAAGTCCGTGAGTGGGGATCTGGTGCACTCCGCCGGAGTTTCTACAACAGACTTCTGGATCACATCAAGGATGAAATCGCCCATCATGGCAAACCCAGCTCCATCCACGACATGCGCACTCTCACACAACAAATCAACCAGAGGTACTGGGAGCATAAGGAAGAGATTTCTCACACTTCAAAGGCCTCCAGATCATCCTCTGGCAACCCTCACTCTTCCCACAAGTTGTCGAGCTCTGCTCTGACTACTTCCTCCAAACCCAAGGACGACAAGTCCAAAGGCTCCCCTTTGTCCTCCAGCTCCGCTTCCAACTTTGGTTCTTCTGGGGGAGGAAACAACAATAACTCCAGCAAGAAGGGTAATTCCTCAACCCCTTCAACAATTTCTTCTAAGCTCGGTAAAGATGGCAAACTCCTCCCTGAGGAGTGTCAATGCTGAATCTGTTTAAATCTTTGTCTTTTCTGCAGTGAGAGTGGTCATTCCGCCAAGGAATGCCTGAAGTCAACCTCTAGGGCATCAAAGGCCCGTGCTGCGTCAGTCACTCCGGACATGCCAGCCTCGACCTCCGCTTCCTCGGAGGTGAAAAAATAGAGTGCGACTCTCGAGCATCCGCACAGGCTGGGAGTCACATTGATCCGGACTGTGCTCTAACAGAGTTATGTCTCAATGCGTCCACTCTTTCCAACCCCAATTCTCTTCATCCGTTTGTTTCTCTGCCTGTATATAATGTCTCTGAAGTTCCTGTTCTTGTCCATTCCAGTTCTACTCATTGTTTCATAGACGCTAAATTTGTAGAAAATCAAAATATTTCCACGTACTCCACCCCTCCACTTAATCTCCATCTCTTCAATGGATCCTCAAACTCCATCATTACCTCCGCTGTAGATCTAACCATCACCTTTCCCTCTGGCATTTCCACCTCTGATGTATACTACATAACCTCATTGGACCCTCAATGCAGCCTTGTACTCAGACATTGCTGGCTCACCTGTTACAATCTGTTGATTGATTGGGTTACAAGCAGCATTACCTTCCAGACTCCTGCAGATGGGATGCCAACCCCGATATCGACCTCCATGCCTCCAAAGGACTCTCTGTCGCTCGTCAACGCTCCTTTGCCCACTCTGGACTCGCCCAGACCTCCCAGACTTCCAGCCCCACACATCTCATTTGTCAACACAGCTGCCTTTTACCAGGCCTGCAAGATGGAAGGCTCAGTCCAGTTCTCCCTCTCTCTTCAATCAACTGAAAATGTCTCCACTCGCTCCACCACTGCCTCCGCTGTGTTGTCTTCTGACAAGAAGATTGACCTCTCCAGTGTTCCTCCGGAATACCATGATTTTGTGGACATTTTCAGCAAGCAAAAGGCCGACACCCTAGCTCCTCACAGGCCCTATGATTTGAAGATTGATCTGGAAGAAGGTGCAGAACCCCCGATCGGCAAAATCTACTCCATCTTCCCTACAGAACAACAAGCTCTCTGCAACTTCCTGGATGAACATCTTAATATCGGATTTATTCACCACTCTACATCTCTGCACGCAGCTTTGGTATTGTTTGTCTGGAAGAAGGATGGCTCCCTTCAACTTTGCATTGATTTCCGAGGTTTGAACAAGATCACACGCAAAGACTGCTATCCACTTCCCTGTACCTCCGACCTCTTAGATGCCCCTTCTGGTGCCAAGGTTTTCACTAAGATCGATCTCTGTCATGCATACCATTTGGTCCGCATTGCAGAGGGAGACAAATGGAAGACCACCTTCCGGACTCATTATGGATCTTTTGAGTGGTTGGTAATGCCATTTGGACTCACAAATGCTCCGGTGGCCTTCCAGTGGTTTGTTAACAACATCTTTGCAGACATGCTAGATGTCTGCATTGTGGTCTACCTCAATGACATTCTGATCTACTCCCACAATATGGAATCGCATCGCAAACACGTCTGTGAAGTATTCCGGCATCTCCGTGCAAATGGTTTGTATGCCAAGCCAGAGAAATGTGAATTCCACTCCGATACTGTGGAGTATCTCAGATATGTGCTCTCTCCCTCTGGCCTCTCCATGGCCTCCGACAAGATCAAAACTATCATGGACTGGCCTGAACCCAGGAAAGTCAAGGACATTCAGCCCTTCCTCAGGTTCACCAACTTTTACTGTCACTTCATCCAAGGTTATTCGGATATAGTGGTTCTGCTCACTCATCTTACTCAGAAAGAAGTCCCTTGGGATTTCTCCAATGCCTGTCAGAAATCCTTCCAATGCCTTAAGGACACCTTCACATCTGCTCCGGTGCTCATTCACTGGATTCCGGATGTCCCCATTACCATTGAAACTGATGCCTCCGACTATGCCATTGCCGGAATTCTTTCCATCACAACTCCGGATGACAGTGAACTCCATCCAGTTGCATTCTTCTCCCGGACCTTGACCAGAGCAGAATTGAACTACAACACTCACGACAAAGAGTTACTGGCTATTTTCAATGCTTTCAAGTCCTGGTGTCACTACTTGGAAGGCTCCGGACTCCCCATAGACATTATCATGGACCACAAAAATCTCAAATATTTTTCCACCTCCAAGCTCCTAACATGCCGCCAAGCCCGGTGGTCTGAATACCTCAACCAATTCAATTTGGTTGTTCAGTACCAGCCTGGTAAGCTCGGAGCAAAACCGGACACTTTGACTAGACATTGGGACATCTACCCCAAAGAGGGGGATAAGGACTATGCTCACATCAATCCCAACAATTATAGGCCAATTTTCACTTTGGAACAGCTCACATCATCCCTCTGGGCAACGTTTTTAGAAGTTCCACTACTCCAGGCCTCAGCTTTAGTCAACCTCAAGCAACTCCACTCGGACATCCTATCTACCTTCCCCAACAATCCTGTCACATCCATTCACCTCCAAACCAAATCCGAGTCACCCAATCCAAGATGGAGTGTTAACTATGAAGGATTCCTCCTATGGAACAATCATATCTATGTCCCAGAAGCTGACAATCTCTGTCTCCATATACTCCGGACATTCCACAATCATCCTACAGCTGGACATTTCAGTCAAAACTGGACATTGGAGCTCATTCGCCGCGAATACACCTGGCCTAACAATAGGACCTTCGTAAAGAACTACGTCAGTTCTTGTACAGCTTGTGCTTGTGCAAAGACTCCTCATCATCATCCATACAGACTCCTGAAGCAACTTCCGGTTCTGGAGAAACCCTGGAATTCCATCTCCATGGATTTCATCGAACAGCTTCCACCTTCAGAGGGTTATACCACCATCCTTGTGGTCATCGATAGACTGTCCAAACAGTCCATCTTCATTCCGACTCACGACACCATCACTTCCGCCGAACTCACAAAACTATTCCTCATCCACGTCTTCTTCAAGCACGGAGTTCCATCCCACGTCACCTCCGACAGGGGCTCTGAATTTGTATCCCATTTCTTCTGTTCTTTAGGTAAAGCTCTGGAGATGCACCTCCACTTCACCTCTGGATATCATCCAGAGGGGGATGGTCAAACAGAACACACTAATCAAACTCTAGAACAATACCTTTGAATCTACTGTAATTACCAACAAGACAACTAGTCCAAACTCCTGCCCCTCGCGGAGTTTGCATACAACAATGCTCCTAGTGCTACTACAGGAGTATTCCCGTTCTTTGCCAATAAAGGCTATCACCCCAACTTCTCCATCCACTCCGACCTTGACCTCACCTCCTCCGCAGCTAAGTCCTATGTCATGGACTTGGACACACTCCATGAGTTCCTCTGGTCTGAGATGCTGGAAGCGTAAAAATGCTACCAAGGACCAGCTGATAAGAAATGAAGTCCAGCTCTGGACTTCAAGGTCAGAGACCAAGTAATGCTTAAAGCCAAATACCTCCGGTCTACTCGACCATCCAAGAAACTCTCCGAAAAGTATCTGGGTCCCTTTACTATCATTGCCGAACCTGGTACTGTAAGAGTTTGATGGCGAATAGGGATGAGATAACATGCGGCAGCTATCGAGAGACAGAGAACTCAGTCGTTGTGGACAACAGACTATATTGGGATAATTACCTATCGAGAGATGGAGAACTATGTATGGGTAAGCTTGAGTAGGTAAAGTAGAGTGTAAGTAACTCACCTCAGTCGTTGTGGACAACGGACTGAGGTGTTCATCATAGAACGAGAATCTTATATACGAAGTAAACTGTATAGTACTCAAAGGAGATAAAAGGATCTAAGTAGATCCGAGTACAGGACTGACAAATCATTAGGTACGTGAAAAGGTCCATGCAAAGAGGACAATCTAAAGCTATGTATGCACAATATAAATGACGTACGCGAGAATGGAGCGGGTGCACGCCACGTGCGCACCGGCAATGGAGTCAGGCTGACGTCGTGGCTGCGTGCGTGATTGCTTATTCCAACACTCCCCCTCAAGCCGTGCACAGTCCAAGTTTGGCAGCGAAGTGCTTGACCTTTTGGGATGGGAGTGCTTTCATGAGAGAGTCAGCGACCATGTCATTTGTAGGGCAGAATACAAGTCGAATTTTGCTGTCGTCAATTACCCAGCGGATGAAATGAAAATGGATGTCGATGTGTTTGGTATGAGCGTGATATTGATGGTCTTTAGCGAGCGCGATGGCAGACTGATTGTCTGAAAACAATGTAATGGGCGCATTGAGGGGAGCAAGAATTTCACCAATGAAAGAGCACAGCCACAGCGCTTCTTTCATGGCATGCGTTGCAGCAACATACTCACTCTCGGTCGTTGAGAGCGAGACAATCTCCTGCTTCTTCAATGCCCAGGACACAGCGCCGCCATCAATCAGGAAGGCATATCCTGATACAGCTTTGCGGTCCTCGGCCATACTGCTGTCCGCATCCGTGTATCCTTTCAGCAGTTTCGTTATTCCTCCATACGTTAGTTGGAGGTCCTTAGTCCCAATTAGGTACCTGTAAATACGACATACAGCCTCCCAGTGAGCTGTTCCGGGGTTGCTCGAGAAACACGAGACAGTTGATATGGCGTATGAGATGTCTGGGTGAGTGCTGAGCACAGCATACATAAGCAAGCCAACTGCTTCGCTATACGGTATGTGCTGCATGGCAGCGTATTCGGCACCGGTCGAGGGTGACTGGGTGTGCATTAATTTAATGTGGGGCTCCATAGGCGTCGAGATAGGCTTCAAATCGTCGAATCCAAAACAGTGAATAATCGAATCTAAATATGAGCATTGTGACAAAGTGATCGTGCGCTCCTCACGGTTTCGCATGACTTCGATACCAAGTAGCCAGTGTAATTTGCCTAGATCCGTGATTTCAACATGGTTTCTGAGTTGTGCCTTAAGTTCAATGATGAGTGCGAGAGTGGAAGCGGCAATGGTACAGTTGTCGACATGTACAACAATGATGATGAGCGTTTTGTCACCTTTCTTGACAAAAATGGCTTGATCGACTTCGCATTGTCTGAATCCGAGGTGCCTGACGAGAATGTTGACAAGTTTCTGGTACCAGCGGTGACCGCTCTGTTTGAGTCCATAGAGCATCTTGTATAGGTGGCATATGCGGTGCGGGTAAGTTGGGTTGGCGTATCCAGGCGGTTGTCGCATGTATATATTCTTGTCATTGTTTAGTTCACTGTTGAGATATGCGCCCTTGATGTCAATCTGGTGGATTTCGAGATCCAGTCAGGTGGGCAGAGTGAGTACTGTGCGGATAGACGCAAGCTTGGCAATGGGGGCATAAGTGTCGAAGTAGTCGACACCTGGTACTGTACCTGTGAAAAACCTTGTGCAACGAGGCACACTTTGTACCTGACAATATTCCCAGCAGCATCCTTTTTTGCGTGGAATACCCATTTCGATCCAACGATGTTTGTGCCAGCAGGCGGGTCGACGAGTTTCCAGGTACCTGCTTTTTTAAGCATTGCAAGTTCTTCATGGATGCCTTGCTCCCATTGCAGCCAGTCAGGGTGCCGTTTTGCGTCAGCGAGTGAGGCGGGTTCAAGCGCTTCGGCCTCGGCAATGGTCTCATTTAGCGCGAGAATGAGTTCGACATCGTCATCATAGTCGTCTGTGGCAAATGTTTGATTGGCCGTTCCCTCCCCCTCAAGCACAGCAGGGCCGCTGTCAGGTTCAGGGTTCTTGGCAACAGGATCAGGGAGTTGGACGCCACGGGGTGGAGTCGAATCAGCAGCCTTTCCATTAATAATGTTGAGGATGTGCTGGCTGGGCTGACGGATACGTTTCGGGCGAGGTGCGGTGATCGGATCAGGAGCATGCAGGACTTGAGAAGCTTGAGTTGTGACGGTGACTTGGGGTTGTGATGGTGATGGGCTGGCTTTGGTCATGTTTGCGCCACAGGGCTGGGGGTTGCTTACATATGCCAGCATGACATCGCTTGGGTTCGTCCCTTCTTCCTCCCCCTCAATGTTATGCTGCAAGGGTCACCAGTAGACATTTCGCTCGATGGTAACAATGCGTTTCATCAGCCAGTATACACGGTAAGTGTTCTCTGATTTGTCATCGATTCCCATCCATCTGACTTTGTCAGCGCGCCATCCTAACTTGCTCTCATGCTTTGTCTTCGCATACAGCTCAGATCCCCATTCTCACACTCGGCTCAGGTCAGGTTTCATCCCAAAAGCGACCTCATATGGTGTCTTCCCATCAAGCACTTTGGTAGGTGTCCTGTTCTTCAGCCAAATAACGTGCCATGCAGCTTTGCCCCACAGATACCTAGGTAATCCACTAGTGTGGAGCAGCGCTCGGACATGCTCGAGAATTGTCCGATTTAGTTGTTCAGCTATGCCATTGTGTTGGGGGGTGTCATGCATTGTCAGGCACTGCACCGTGCCTTGGTGCTGTAAGTATGTGACAAATTCTTTCCCTAGATATTCGCCTCCTCTGTCTGAATGAAGCATTCATACTTTCACTGCAAGTTGCTGGTCGAGCCAGGCCTCGAAATGCTTATATGCTGTAAATGTTTCACTCTTCTGGCGAAGGGTGCACATGTACGACAAGCATGAGTGGTCGTCCGTGAAGGTAATGTAATAACGCTTTCCTCCTAGCATGTCAAGTGGTGCAGGTCCCCAGACGTCAGACCAGATAACTGCACCCACAGTTCGGCTCCATTTGCCCTCCCGAAACTTGGCGATCGGCTTTCGTGTTGCCTTGGCATAGATGCACGATTCGCAGAAGGTGCCATCTTCTTGTGTTTCATCAAATTTCAGCCCGCTTACTAACCCATTTTCGATGAGTTTGCGAGCAACGGACAGTGCGATGTGTCCATAGCGACGGTGTAATTCCATAATGGTTACCGTTTCTCCAGCAGCATTTGTGGTCTCATGCTCATGCATGACATGGTACAAGCCCTTTGTGGTATGTGGAATCTGTCCGATCATTTCGCCATCTGATCCCTGGATTGTGCAGAAACCCTCTGCAAATGTCGTTGAGAGCCCAAGCTCATCAAGACGACCAATGGATACCAGTGTGTATCCCACTTCGGACGAGAACAGAACTTCAGTAAGACGTGGTTGCGATACGTCGTACCCATTTGGTACTTTGATTATCATGTCACCGACTCTGGTCATGACAAACTTCTGATGATTTGCAGCTGTAAAAGACTTATTCGGGATGTCAACAAGGTTCTCAAAACACTTGTGGTACGGGGAGATGTGACGTGTAGTGCCAGAGTCATATACTTCAATCTGGTTTGGAGGGGTACATTCATCACTTATTCCCATAGCAACATTCTCTGGTTCTTCCGTAGGGTCAGTGCAGTCGATGGATACTTTGTCCTCGACTCTCATCGCTCGGGACTCTTCAAGATCCCAGACGTCGTCAAATACATCCTCATCTGTAACAGAAAACCAGTCTTCTCCTTCATCGTCATCCGAGTCTGTTGGCAGCAAGCCTGGGATGGATTCATTGTTGCCCGAGTTGTCAAAAACTCCGAAAACGCCATCCTCCAAATCACTGTTGCATTTGACAATATTGGCCGTGTTTGTTTCGACAGCCTTCTTTTCGCTTGTGCCCTTCTTGTGGAAGGCCGCGAGATGCTCTGTAAATCCACATTCCCAGCATTTAGGTGGGTTCCTCCTCCCATTCCCTCGCTTGCCCCTGCCATGCCCTCGAGATGGTCCTGATTGTGTTGCAGCCATTGCTTTGTCACGATCACGGTCTTTTGTGTCACTACATGCCAGATACTTTGCCTTTTGGCGTTTGGCTTTTTCAGTTATCATGGAAATTAGAATGTCAGGATCAAGGGTCTTGGCACTTGTAAATAGTCGAGCTGCAGTGAGCTGGCTTGATGCGAAGTTGGCAAGGTGGTTGGGTAAGGATTTGATAATCGTTGAGCGGTAGTCCTTCTCATTGATATCAACACCAATAGCAGCTAATTCCTCCCGCTTCGTTCGCAGTCCATCCAGGAACTAACGAACGTTGGCTCCTTTTGCCAACTGTGATTCGAGAAGTTGTGCATGCAGGTCTGTCTGTGCATATGTGCCTTTCTCCATGTATTCCTTGCTAATCTCCTCCCACATTTCGGCCACAGTCGTCTTTTTCTGGATTTGTAAGGCAGTTGAATCCGGAATTTGCTGAGCGAGTAGGTGCTTCACCATTCATTCATCCTTTTTCCATTTGTTGACTTCTTCTTGCTGTGCTGCAGTCAAAGATACAGGGTGACTTGGGCAGGTCGAGGTTCCATCGAGATGTTCCCATAGCTCCTTTGCTTCAACAGCGACTTGAAAACGAAAGGAAAAGATTGCCCAGTTAGTTCCCTTTACATCAAGCTTGGGAACGTTGCTCAGGAGAGTATCGGTGGTGACAGGGACGACGGACATGGCAGCATGGTAAGCAATTGGTCTTGATCAGAGTTTGGGAAACTCAGGGCTCATAACCTGTAAGAGTTTGACAGCAAATAGGGGTGAGATAACATGCAGCAGCTATCGAGAGATGGAGAACTCAGTCGTTGTGGACAACAGACTATATTGGGATAATTACCTATCGAGAGACAGAGAACTATGTATGGGTAAGCTTGAGTAGGTAAAGTAGAGTGTAAGTAACTCACCTCAGTCATTGTGGACAACGGACTGAGGTGTTCGTCATAGAACGAGAATCTTATATATGAAGTAAACTGTATAGTACTCAAAGGAGATAAAAGGATCTAAGTAGATCCGAGTACAGGACTGACAAATCATTAGGTATGCGAAAAGGTCCATGCAAAGAGGACAATCTAAAGCTATGTATGCACAATATAAACGACATATGCGAGAATGGAGTGGGTGTGCGCCACGTGTGCACCGGCAATAGAGTCAGGCTGACATCATAGCTGCGTGCGATTGCTTATTCCAACAGGTACTCACTCCCTCACACTCCACCTACCCGAATCCATGAAATCCGTACATCCTGTCTTCCACATCTCACAGTTGGAACCCTCAATTCCGAACACTATTCCGGACCATGTCCAACCTCCACCACCTCTGGTAGAGGTTGATGGTGAACCTGAGTACAAGATCAAGGAGATACTCGACTCCAAGATCAATTGGAGAAGGCGTCACTGCCAACTCCTGTACTTGGTACGGTGGTTAGGATATGAAGGAACTGACAACGAGATGTCCTGGTTGTTAGCAATGGAGTTAGGACATGCAATGGAACTTGTAATGGACTTCCACCGGAAGTACCCAGACAAGCCCGGTCCACTCCAATCATAAGTTTCATTTTCTTTCCTTTTCTTTTCACTCTATTTCTTGTCGTTTGACTTCTGACACTTTTTGCATTTGATACTAATATTGTACAACTACATTTTTCTCCGTTCACTCTGCCAATTCTGCCACCTCTGTGGCCTCCGTGGCCTCTGTGGCCAATCCCTCCAGCTCCTCACCCACTTCCTCTGTCTCACCTTCCTCCACCTCCTCTTCATCCTCCAATCCTTCTGACGCTTCATCTGACTCCTCTCCGTATACCTCCTCCAACTTGAGCTCCACTAGGCACTCAAGAAGAAGGTTTTGGCGGTCAAGGCACCTGCTCTGTGCCCTGACCACCTCCCGAAGATCCTTGAAGACCTTGATGGCGCTCTGAGTGATCTCCACCCAATCTGTCACCTCCGGCTTGTCCTCCGATTTGACTATCTTGACTGTCTTCTTCTTCGACGGACCTTCTTCATTGTCTGTCTGCCTCCTCTGCTTCTCCAGTCGCTCCTCTCCTGGATGTTCACACTTTGCCTTGGCTTCATGACACTCCGTGCAAGACGTTGATTTTCCAGGGCCGAGTACACACTCAAGGCCCCGGGCCAAGCAGCGTCGACACTTGGGGGGCATCTTCCCCTTGCCCTTGTCAATGCGCTGCTGTGCCTGAACTTCCAATACCTAGGAGAACAGTTAGTACAATAAGAAAATCCGGTAACCGGACTTACCCTCTGGCGAGCCTCCACCTCCACTGAGATACAATGAGCCTCCTCCTCCACCTTTCAACGTGCCTCCTCTTCCACCTCACACTTCTTTCGCTCCTCCTCCTCTTTGTGTGCCTTCACTTGTCTCTGGCACTCCGAGGCCTTTGCGTCCCAGAGCTCGTCATTGTCGTCCTTGCACTCGGTGAGCTGGGCATCGGACCATTGTCAGATGTTCTCAATATCGGACATGAAGGGAAATTTTCTAAGTCCAACAGAGGGCATGCCTGTTCTTATACCAGCCAGATTTCAGAGTTCAAATTGATCCATTGATCAACAGAGTCACATGCACGGACAAAGCAAGATTCCACACTGAGTTCCACACTTGGGTCCACTCAGGGGTTATTTCCACTTAGCGTGCTTGGGCCTTGAGGGCTCAGCCCTAAGAGGGGGATACTGTCACATCCCAGATTTTTGTGAAGTCCATCTCTGGACATCTCTGGAGTTCCGGACGTTCATGTCAGTCCTTGGGTCTGGACTATTTCGGAGTTGGCACTCCAGACGTTTACTTTTATATTCATCTCCTTTTGTTCTAGTTCATATTCGTAAGTCTGTATTATTCACTTAGTAAAATTTCTTGGTTTCCATTCTTCTCCGACTTCCATCTTATTCATCACTGTGTACATCACCTTCACTTAAGTCTCTTACTTACCAATCTCCGGTCTGGAGTTCTACCAGACACTTAGTATATAAACCCTGTACTTCATTCATAGATACTTCAGTTTGAATATTAAATAAGTCACCTCCAGTTCCAAGTCTGACTTCCTCTATTCTCTCTCATCTCTGTTCTGTCTAAATATGAGGACAAGGGCTTGACAATGGTGCAACACATAAGTCCTGTGCCAACATCCTCATCCCTTCCATATCTCTGATCTCTGGACCTCCAGTCGACCTCGCTCAACAACACTCACACTTCGTTCCCCTTTTCCCCTGGACCTCTGTCAGACTTTGATCTGGAGGACCTGGACTTGACAGGCAGTTAATCAAGCAAATGCCACCCATGGAAATCTCGAGACTACAGGAATTGGGGTGACTGCATGTGCACGACATGGATGTTTTGTTCCACATTCAGTAGTTGATTTCCAAAAGGGGGAAAGGTTGGTGTTTTTTATATTTTATTACACCTTGCTGATGACATTATAGGCAAGTGAATATGGATTATTCACTGTCAAATTCATTGCATTACAACATGCAAGGGGTGCAGCGGGTGATGAGCTTTTATGATATAAATTGCTTGTATATGAAGAAACTGGGAATGTGGGTGGCACAAAGCCCATTCTTGGACATTCCACAAAATGTAGAAATTGTTCCAGGGATAGGGGTTTGGCATGTTCATGGACATAAGTGCAAGTGCTTCGCAAGATATTCTCCACTGTATATCAAAGGGGCTGGTTGGATAGATGGAGAGATAATCAAGACCCTTTGGTTAGTTCTCAATATTGTCTCAGGGTCAACATGTACCATGTCTACCCCACACCGCCAAGAGCTCCTTGACTTCCAAATGAACGATTCCAATTTCATGAAAATGATCCACATTGGTGAGTCCTATCATGGTTGCATGTATCTAACTAACAAAGTTGGATAATAGGTAAACATTTGACCACCAAGTTATGAGTTGCTCGAAAGAATGCAGCCGTCTCAAAAGCAGCATTCGAAAGCCTCTCTGAAGCTCTTCCAACATATGAGCTGGAGCAGTGGATCAATCAGGAACGAGCAGCTATGGAGGACCATGTGACTAATCCTGCTGCAATGGACATATTTCAGCCAAGAGAAAGAAAGGGTAGGTTGAATTATTGCAATAAGTGCCTCAAATAATTTCTAATAAAGACCCCTTGAAGCACTGTCCATCCACAGTATTGAAGTTGAACTCTTGAGCTGCTTGCAACAATTGGATATCCCAAGAGGCGCTGCTACTTGGCTTGCTTGTGGGCTTGCAATCGAAGAGTCAATTATAACCATTGGAAAAGAGAAGAAATCACTAAAATCGAGTGCTACTGAGAGGCAATGGTTGGCGCTAGCACACCAAGTAGATGGGCTATCTGCAGAAATTTCAAAGTTTTTAGCAGATGCTTCATTATACGTCGATGTGGGAATAGTTCAAGACCCCTCAAATGCAGAGAAAAAGGTAGTAGAAGGTGAGGAGCAGGAGGAAGATGATGCCATGGAAGAATACAAGGTTATCCACTTAGACTTTCCCATTCTTCCACTTCCTTTGACATTTGGGCAGATGGCCTGTGAGGAATTGGGGTTCACCCATTTAGCAGACCTGGAGTTGTAGCTGTGAATTGGACAGGTGAATGATGCCCTCTACGTAATTCAAATGGCTATTGCAGGTAAGGCAGTACTATTCTGTACTGAGGTTAGACATGCCTCCAATCAAGCTGTGAATACCTGTGCATGGTCCAAGGTTCACAATGCTGACCTTGTTCTCTCAAAATATGTGGATATCTACTGCAAATGTCGAAAATTGATGGTTGAGCTTTGCACGGATGAAAAGGCTCTTGAGAAATATCAGCCACTTCTAGACAAAGATTTAAAGGTTACTGCCACAGTGTCACATCTGGATGGGAGTGGACACCGTAATAAAAATCTGGCATGGTTCTGGATGCTGGACATGCCTAAAAAGGATGATTGTGATGATTGGATGTTGGAATGTGCGTTTAATTTGGATTTGGATTAACAACACCTTATGGGGATCCACAGTCTATCGCATCAGCTGGCTTCGGGCGAAAGCCGCTCATGACAGGTGGAAAGAAGAAACTGAGCTTCTGGCATCGGAATTTCAATGGACAACCAACTTCTTCACTACGAAGCATGAGGAATGGGCAAGAAGAAGTTTGTCAAGCAATGAAGGAGGGGCTGCAGGTCATGCATGTTATGTGGCATGCCAGGCGGCGATATATGGGCAATTGCAAGATCAGTGTAAAGTAATGAAAGCAGCCGAAGGAGTTTAGCCTCCATGCCAAGTGCATTAGTAACTAGTGTGACAACAAATAATAAGATATATTATTTGATGGCAGGGTGAACATGATTGACGACGCAGAGCTTTCCTGGTGTCCAATGTTGCATTATGCATATTGCCTGTGCACCATCTGTACAAATTGAATTAAGCAGCAGTATTATGTGCCATTTCATTTTTGTGGGGGGCACCTGCATTCCACAATAAATCAAAAACCACCACATGACTATTTTGGATTCTTCAAAATATATCCTATTTAGACCATTCAGGAACTAAGTGGGTTTTGAATTTTACTCTGCTATTTTTCTGAGCCACACCATACATCTATTGAGCGACAACAATGCCACTCTTTTTTAGCACCATCAGATGGCCTGCAGTCTCACAATTGACCCTTCACCAGGGACTATATTATTTGGGGTGCCGCATAGAAGCTGCAGTGTGCCATCTTGTATCTTTACCTGATGAAGAGTGGCCCGTGAGCTGGGTATGGTATTTGGAAGCTGAACTGGTGAGTCAGATGCTCTTCCTATCTTGGTTTCATCTCATTCATTTTGCTTCAGGGCACATTGCAAGCATTTCAAGAAATCAACGCCACTTATGCCATGACCAATGTTCCTACACCAGCTGTCCAAGCCACATTTTGGAAAAGGGGTATGACATTGCACAAAAGGCTGATGGCATTCAACATCAAGCTTTGCAAGATGATTGAGAACATACCACAAATTCTCCCTAACTGGGATGCATCCTGCGCCAACAATTTCGAAGGAAAGTGGTGGGTTGAAAGGGAACTCCCAAGTGACAATGACAAATACCTTGTAAGCAACTACATAGAAGAATGGTCCACCAGATACTTTCAGGTTTGTACCACAGATACTAGAATCATGTGATATCATTCGCTAACACCTTTTTTAGCATTGCTGGCCAGAGAATGTCTCTCCATTCAATGAATGAAAATGGGAACAGCTTAATGAAAGAGCAGAAGATTGTTTCTGACGGATGAGGGATAGTATGGAGAGGGTGCGAGTACTGGACAATGAGGCGGGGCATTTCTGGGCGTGGCAAGTAGAGATTGCTGCCATTCTGGGGTTGGAATTCAGGGAGAATGATGGACTTGATTTAATCTAGTTCTTCAGCTGTAATTACATGGAGCTAAACATGATGTACAGTGGCTCAAAAAAGTGTCCCAATGTTGAGTGATTTTGGAAAGATTGGAATATTATAGAAGAACAAGAATGAATCAGGTCAAGTACTTGCAGGATGGATGAAAGTATGTACTCTTGGCATTATGAAACATCTCTGGTTTATGTAATTTGGTTGCCATGGGAG
>JBBPUH010000117.1:0-24382 GCA_038094555.1 Boletus aff. phaeocephalus
CCCGTTCCCTTAGGGAACGGGGTACGAGTGTTGTCGAGCGAAGTCGACTGGAGGTCTGGAGATTGGAGATACAGAGGGGATGAGGACATCAGTGCAGGACTCATGTGTCGCGCCCTTGTCAAGCCCTTGTCCTCGTATTTGGAACAGAACAGAGATGAGAGAGAATAGAGGAAGTCAGACTCGGAACTGGAGGTGACTTATTTAATATTCAAACCAAGGTATCTACGAATGAAGTACAGGGTTTATATACTAAGTGTCCAGTAGAACTCTGGACTGGAGATTGGTAAGTAAGAGGGTTAAGCGAAGGCGATGTACACAGTGATGAATAAGACGGAATATGGAGAAGAATGGAAACCAAGAAATCTGACTAAGAGAATAATACAGACTTACGAATATGAACTAGAACAAAAGGAGATGAATATAAAAAGTAAACGTCTGGAGTGCCAACTCTGAAATAGTCTGGACCCAGGGACTGACACGACATCCAGAACTCCAGAGATGTCCGGAGATGGACTTCATGAAAATCTGGGATGTGACAAGTGGCAGAGAGAGATCACATGATGATAGTGGTAGAAAGTAAAGAGGTGTGGGAATGATTTTGAACTCAGATGTGATGTTTATATGTGTATCTTTGTTTGTAGTACCAAATAGTAACAAATAATCTATAATATCATAGTGATCTCATATTCTATATCAAAAATCCAAAAACTGTTTCAATGGTATAGCTGTTTTGAAATGGCCATATCCTTATGACCCCTGAGCCAAATCACATGATCCAGGGACTGATTTGTAGCTGATTGTTTGTACCTTATTTGGTCTCACCAAAGCTAGACCAAATTCCCACAGGTGGCTGCAGGGCCCTTTGGACACTGTATTGGAGTAAGTTATTGTAATAGTTTTTGGAGTCACTGTACTTAGGACCATGAGCACATAGCTTTTGAGATCAAGTGTGCCATTCATCAAGTATATGGTGCAAAAGTATTGAGCATCCCCTTTGATATCTGATCCTATATTACCCTCAGCAAACTTAAATATCATACAAAAAAGATCTAGCTGCACTATTGTATGGATTATGAAAAAACCAACACTGCTCTCACTTTGATTCAGACAAATAAGGAACTACAGATATTCATAGACTGGATGAGGATGTTCTTTGTCCCCCAGCTTATTTTGACTGGCAAGCTATTGAAGAAACTGCTCAAGAGTGTAACAGTTATTATGAAGGATGTTGATATTGAGATTGAGCCAGCTCTGGAATCAACCAGCAGTGGCCACAGGGTGACTCAGAGAATGGTATGTTCCAGCCCATGTCATTTCACTCATTCTAATTTACATTATTCCTAGGGCCAAAGATCCATGGCTGATGAAATGGCAAGTGGAAAATAGCTTGTATTCAGCAGCACCAGCAGAGTCTGTGGGAAATACTCATAGGGGGCACTTCCAGGTGGTAGAGATACATATAGAGTATAGATGATGACTAGCTTGTGAAACAAACTAGTGGTATAGGAATAGTTGTAATAGAGCAGATAATATGTTTAAGAGAGCAAGGATCTGCCACTTTGAAGGCTGTTATCAAAGGCTCTAATATTCCTGGGACTTATGGCCCAGCTCATATACATGTGGAAGATGTTTGTACATATGTACTACCCTACCATGTAAGGAATAATAAAAGTGGTGTCATGGAAGCTCATGATATATCATCTGACTGACATGGAAATGTGACATGTATCAAGTGATGTAAAGCATTCCCATGTCAAGTATGACATGAGAAGATTACCTAAATATGTAAACAATTGATTGTCACTTTGCAGATAAAGATCTAGACCATTTATGAGAAGATCTGAAGATGAAAGATCTAATCTTATCTTGTGAACTTCAATAATGGCAACATCCAAATAGAAACAGTTAGCACCAGTTATGGAACTAAGGCAACCTGACAAGCAACAAAAGTATGTTAAAGAACTTCAAGCATATTGGAAATGTGATAAGCATACAAAGGATTTTGCAAACCCTGTGTATTGTTATGATCATGCTGGTAACAATCTCTGTTATGTTCTCACTTTCAGCCAGATGACCTTTTGGGCACTTGAGATTGTAAATAGTTTATGATTTTTTTTCCTGTATCCTTACTTATGCTACTGTTGTGTATATCATACTTTAGATGGATGGTAATGCAACTGTAGACATCAAACCCCCCATGCTTAGCCTCATTAATGCCCATGAGCCTGCATGGGTGTCAGGGGGCAATACCATTGCCCATACCATTGATCAGATAGTGCAATAAATTGCAAATGATATCAGCAATCAAACTACCACTGCACCTCCTACCATTATTACCAGGAATACTCCACTAACTATCCAAGCACCTATTTCAGCTCCACCCCATGATGCCTTACCACAACAAGACCATGTTGATGATTCAATGATCTAAATGCCAGATGTTGTCACTTGATGCAAGTATCTTGCACAATCAGTGGTAGAGCCTCCACCGAGTCTCAATTTTGCAGAAGTTGGACTCAAACTGAGGGATTCCAGCTTTGTGAACATATCCCTGATCTCTTGTAAGTATATAATGAACAAAGAACTTCAAGATCTGTTGGAAATCAAGCTTGGGGAAGTGGTTTTTCTCTTTCAGCATGCAAAGGCAGGAAGGTTGATTCTATTTACACAGTCTTAGTTCATTTACTTCACTATCACTATCACCATTCATTCCTACCCTAATCCAGTTGATTTGATATGCTATGGGTGCTGGAATGGAATGCCAGTCAAATTCAAAATCTTTTGAATCCTTTGAAATGGCATTTTTCTCCTACCAGTACCCTTATAAAATGTTCTTTTGGATTGTCCAAATTGAATGGTACCCTCTCTGACGGATACCAAACATGTGTTGAGAAGATATTCATTGACTGAACTAGGATGTTTTTTTTGTTACATTTTTCCCATGAGATCAACCTTCTTGAAAAGTACAGTAAGTAAATCCCCCAATTCCACCATAGGTGACAACAACCATATGCACCTGTCACAAGGTACAACACCAAATGCCCCAACACAGAAAACCAAAATGTACCAAGGAAAACTAAGACTAGACAGAAACCCCTAATTGGTCCCCATAAAAACTGAGGTTCTAGATGGACCAACACCTAGAAAGTAGGATGATAAGTAACACCCTGCCTATACACTCCTAAAGTTTCACTAAACTGAAATAGTACTAAAAAGTGCAGAAATGCATGCATACAATATACACATATAAACTAATAAACTAATACCACAGAACAAAACAACCTGGCTGACCTGTCACCAATGTCAGAGACCAGCTGATAAGCCCAACTCCAATAAACAGTCTGACAAACCTTCAAACCCTTTTGAAAGATGCAAAGTAAGCATTCAATAGATGCATGACTGATAGGATGATAATCCTGATATCCACATGCTCCATCAGCCACCATTCTATAATCTGATATGTCACAATGGTGATCCCTGAGGCTGAAAAGAGATGGAGTTCTTTTCCTGGGTCTAGTAGAAGTCCAGAGGATAGGCATGTGCTCATATATTTCTGATGCCAACATCTCTATTGGCTGCTGGTGCTCTATGAGAAGCATGATCCTCTATCAAAGGCTTACTCACCTCCATGTCTCCTCTATGTGAGAAACCAGCCAGAACCTGGTAAAACTGGCCCCTAGAATTTTTGCTCTATTCCATTGGTAAAAGCACTTCACTCTATGCTTCAAACACTGCTATTACTTCAGCAATGACCTTTGGCTGAAACAAACCACCTGGCATTCCAACTGATACAGCAATGATATCCCCTACCTTGTCTGTAATTGCTTTTGGTAACCTAGGGTGCTCATGATTGGCTGTATGTACCATAGTAAACCCTTCTTACTTGCCATTCCATTTTACCAACTGGAATCTCTATTGAGGAGACTCTTCATGTTTCCAGTATGTTTACTGACTATCTTCTTCTGCATCCCAACTGTCAAGTCTGGGTCCTTTGGGTCAAAGTCCAACAGAGATCCAAGAGAAAGGGAATGAAGGTATGAGTGTTATTGAGCAAAGTTGACCAGAGGTATGGAGATTGGAGATATAGTGAAGTGAGGATGTCAGCACAGGACTTATATGTTACACCCTTGTCAAATTCCTTGTCCTCATATTTAGAAGAGAATGGAGATGAAAGAGAATGAAATCAGACTCAAACTAGGAGGTGATTTATTTGATATTCAAACTGAAAGACTACAAAGAAAGTACAAGAGTTTATATACTAATGTCTGGTAGAACTCTGGACCAGAGATTGGTAAGTAAAAGAGTTTAGCAAAGGTGATGTACACAGTGATGCATAAGATAAAAAATAAAGAATATTGGAAACTAAAAAGTCTTACTAAGAAAATAATACAAACTTACAAATATAAATTAAAACAAAAGGAGATGAATTTAAAAGATATCATTTGGAGTACTAACTCTGAGGATATCTGAACCCAAGGACTAGTGCATCATTCAAAACTCTGGAGATGTCCCAAGTTGGACTTTATGAACATTTGGAATATAACACAAACCCAGTCACCTTCAGCTGTCTTTAGGTCTGTTTCTTAGGCATTGGTTAATATTACTGCATCTATTTGTATGGCATTTGTATGGTGCTTCCATGCAACTTGTTTGACAGATATGTATGTTTTTTTCATCCACTTCCTGCACCTTTTTTTTATACCTTTACTCCTATCTCAGTTGGTTTTGCTGAAGTACTATCAGTTAGATGTTGTATGCCATATTTTATCCTTACCTTGTTTCACTTATTGCTAACAACTTTATTGGGCTTGTACTCCTTCAAAAAGCTACACTTCTCCCATGGGCCCTTGATATTGAAGGGTTTGTGTTCCTGGATTATCAGTTGGTACTCAGCTTCTTGAAAACCTGCCTCCAAATTGTACTCTATTGGTATATGGTCCATGACAAGATGAAATGTTTCAGGGTGGTAAACCCAGTTTGTAAATAAATAATGCAGCAAATGCCATAAGCAATGTTATCATCCTATTAAATTTCAAGCCATTGTTTCAAATAGGTGTAACTTTTCAAGCATAGCACCTTATGCTGCTAAGACTAAGTAAAGTGGAGGAGCTTGTGAATTAGAGAGGCACTAAAGACATGGCAAATTAATTTCCAGCTAAAAACCCACATTTTGAGGCACACCCTATTGCAGAATGCACATACAGTGACTCCAAAAACCATTCCAATAACTCACTCCAATACAATACCCAAATGGCACTGTATTGGAGTAAGTTATTGGAATGGTTTTTGGAGTCACTGTATAACCAAATAGTGGGGTTATGACCCATGGATGTTCTATTGCCCAGTCTTGGATGAAACCCAGGATTGACCACCCACAGCCTTCCAAACCTCCATATTCTTTACATTGAATTCTTTATATTGCCACTCTTCTCATTGGAGTATAAGCCACACTTAAACCAATTGAAATACTCATGAAATACTCATATAGCCCTTCACTAGTTTGCTTCCTTCTTATTATAAACTGCAACTTCAATGATTGGTGATTGCTGTTGATCAAGTGCATGAATTATGTCCCATCCTCAATCCTCTGTAAGAAGTTTCTCCTTGCACATAGTTATGTACACTCACTCACAAGCAAGCAGAATGGATGTTTCAACAGATGCTCCCTTTCCACTGCACACTTAGGGATTAAAGTGACTGGTATCCATCTAAAAATATGTTTCTGTCACCCATAGCTAGCCTATAGGGTTCTCACCAGCTCAAGTCCATTGCCTGGTCATTAGCCACTCAATACATCCCTTTTCTATGAGTTTTAGCAACCCAGTATTTGTAATGTTTTCTGCAATCAACTCATATAGGTGCCAATCATGTTCTTTTCTCACATTTAGACCTCAATCCATGCTTTGCTCACCCCCAACACCTATGCTGTTGTGCAGCACTCAACATCATACTGGATCCCCAACCTACAAATGCTAACTGACACTGACAAAAACTGGCTACATTCCTTGGTGGAGTAGAATCCTAGGTGGGGGTTCAATCTCTGGTACCAATTCATACTGCAGCCTACCATATCTTTGCTGTCCATGCCACTTGGCTTTTGGATGGATCTCTTCTTCTGTAGGGTTCTACTATCTTCACATACTCTTTCACAGCTTTTATGGTTTTCAAATATCACAGCATGGGAGATAGTTGACCATTTGTTATGCAAAGAAAACACCATTGGCTGGTTTTCAGTACTTGTGCCTTGACAATATCCAGCACTTGAGCTTACTACTTCAGGGGACATTACTACTAAAATGATGGCTTTTATTTTTGTAGTGGTGCATATTTTACTGCATTAATCTTCCAAACCAACAAGCTTCTTTTTACAGCTTGTGCTCAAAATAAATAACATCCTAGGGCTTTCCATGTATCTCTTGAATATTAATGACAATTACCTTGCAAAATCTAGCACATATTACAACCAAATCTACAACTTTTTGCATGCAGTTGAGCTTAGAAGTTTTTCAGAGTATGAGGACATTGTTTCAAGCATGCAATATGACCTTATGTTCTTTTTTAGATCAAAGCCTGCTACAGCACAAACAGTATACTTGATTTATACATAGACATGTGTCACTATACCTATGCTTTTTATGTAAACCCTTTTATTGCTGTAAATTGTAAAGCAACTGCTCATCAACAACCTTGAAAACAGAAATCTTTACTAAATTGATTGGCAACTGTTAGCACCAAGGTGCAGCATTGATTATGGTGTTTGCAGTGTCCTGCTAACTGGCACTTGAAGGCTTGTTATTGTTGTCAGGCAGGCACAGTTATTAATTGACTGCAGTCAGCAAAAACATAGTGCTTAGAAGTGCTGAGGACATTATTGTAGAGTGCAATGTGCCCTCATAAACTTCAAGGTGAAGAACATGGCACCTCATAGGACCACAACATCTACAGAGGAACAATACAAGGCTACTAATGTGTGCTATTTCATTTTCAAAATTTATCTACTAACAATTAGTTCATGTTTTGTAGTCTAGAGTACAGGTGTCTGACATTTGATTTGCTGGTATATCACTAGACTTGTATTTGCTGCCTTGAACAGGATTGATTTAGCCAAGTGGATATGCAATGTATTGTCTATAACTGCTGCTAACAAATAGAACTTGCACTAATGGAGTGCAGTTCTGCAAGGCCTAGAAAATGACAGCAATATATTACAGATTGAAGAGGGTTGGATCCCAGTGGAATACAGGTGAAGGTGAAAAACTGAAATGTAAATGTGTTGAATTTTTACTTATAAAACCTGACAGGATGCATATGCCTGGTATGTAGGTTTTCTTTGGAATTCAAAAAATTGACCTCTTGTATGGCCAAGGAAGCTACTGTATTGTGAGCTTGAGTCTTAAAAAAACCACCTCAATCCAAAGGTCCTTGTTTTCCTTGCCTCTGTTTCCATTTTTTTTTTTCCACCTTTGGAAAGCATCAACAGGTACTGCAAGAATATAAATATAATATCATACTATTTATGTATACAGTATGAGCTCAACTATACATTTCCTACACCTTATGTTTTTTTTTCTAAACACTGTTATTTGCCATTCACCCAGCCATTTCAAAATGAGCCTAATCACTCACTTCATGACCCTACAGAATAAAATTGGTTTTTCAGTGCATCATGGTGGTTGAGGTTGTCCTCTTATTGCAAGTGACCACTTGGAAAATGCAAAGACAGGGCAGAATCAGCAAATTAGTGCATGCCACTACAAGTGAGAACAGATCAATCCAATGCATGTATTATTGTATTGACTTGTATTAACTAAGATTGATGCAACAAGACATCCAAATCCTTGTATACTTTTTCATCATAGCATCTGCAATCAAAATCTTTGATATAGCAACTTGTAACCTAGTTTATTGGTTCATTTTGGTTCATAATAAATTGCTGGGGGCAAACTGGTGCCTAGTGCAACTGCCTGCACACCCATCTTAGAAAATTACATTTTTATTTAAGCTATACATTTTTTCAAATGTGGTCTATCTATAGGCAAATAAGCGACTGACAGCCAAACTCAGCCATGAAGATAAGAATGTCATTTTGTATGCTTTTTTTCTATCCAAAGCAGCCATTTAAGATGCATGTATAGTAGAAGAGTTGTTCATGCCTAGCAGGCCAGGCTCAGCCCCTTTAAGCACCTAGCTGCCCATAGGCAATCCTTTGTACTTTGAAAATGGTGACAGAGCCAGACTACCTGGTAGCAGCCTCATCAGCAAACCAACCCTCACCTGGCCAATACTGGCCTGCACCAGCCAGACTGTGACAGTGAAAAAGACTCTCCAGCTCCCCCAACAAGGTACCTAACTAGCCAGTACTAACCAGACTGGAACAAAGGTTCCTAGACTGTCCTTGTCTGGGATAGTCTGGGAGAATAGGGGTCAATGACAATAATATATATTAAAAGAATATGATTTTATACTTTCTATTTGAGTCATATTATATACAATTACATATTACATAGAACTATATTATTCTACTATTCTAGTATTGATAAATAAGTATACAAGTAGGTCCCCAACCATGTGCTTAACTGTAAGCTACTATGCTTAACACCACTATAGAACAAAGAGTAATATAAATCAACATACAAGACCATAAGTAATAGTATTAATCATAAGTCATATATAACTGAGTATCTGTTCATAAAGCAAATTTGACTAAGTGTGACTACACCTTCATAAAAGCAAAGCAGACTAAACCTTGACCAAACAAACTAAATCTAACCAAACAAACTCTATCTGGTCAAATAAACTAAACCTTACCAAATATAGATCAAACATATCAAACCTGGTGTTACGATTCATGCTTATTCTTTTTCTTTTTCCTTCACACGGTTTCACCTTAGCTCCTCAGACTTAGTTTCCTTTCACTGCTGACTCACCAACTCTCTGTCATACTCCACTTGCTTCATCAGCGGTTACTTCCTTCACCTTCCATGACATTCCATACTTACTAAGTCGTTACTCTTCTATGCCTGCCCTTACAATCCTCCCAAAGGTATATAAACCTTTAATACCACTCCGATGTACTTTAGCTTAGATCTCCTCGAGTCTCCTCTGAATCTACTCTGTTTCCTCTTCGCTCTAAGACCAGGCATTAGACCTGTCCTCGAACCCTTGACCAGTCGCTCCCACTGTTGAGTGGAGTGTCTTCCCTTGGACTTCACACTACCATTGAGTGTGTGCTTACCTTGAACCCCCTTCGAACTTATATCTTGAGGCTACGCTCATCCCTACCCGGACCAAGCATAACAAAAGATCTAAGCTTTCTTTGCGGCTACCATCGCCGTAGTCCCGCCCCACCATATCCCAACGAACTCGCATCCCTCCCTCTCTCTGGGGACTCTCTCCCAGAAAGAACGAACCCATCGATTCTTCCTCTGACGAAAGGGAAGAACCCCCTGAACCCCAAGATCTCGATATCGTCCTTACCAATAAGGAGGACGACACCCTTGAACTCTCCCACCGCCTCTCTTCCACCCTGAACATTCCCAGAGCCCCCACTCTGCCTTCTCCCACCCCCATTGCCCTAACAGGACAGATCTTCAGACCCCCTCCTATCTCTGGCATCCCAGTACACCGCTCCTCCCTTCCACCGAACCCAACTCCGACTCCCATGACTACGAAACCCTCAGAACTCCACCTTGGCACTCCTGAGAATTACGATGGTTCTCCCACCAGGGCTGTACAATGGTTGAACAGTGTGCGATTTTATCTTGCCGTCAACGACCAAGTTTACAACACGGATGCCAAGAAGATAGCCTATGCGCTGTCTTATATGACCCTCGGATCGGCTCTAACTTGGGCCAACACTTTCTGGCAGAAGGCCATCTCCGCCACTGCCATTACCTTTGGAACCTTCGAAGACTTCTGCGATGCCTTCCAGAAGACTTTTACCCACCAGTACACCCTAGCCAATGCTATCTCCTGGCTTTCCACCACTCAAATGGAGTACAACTCCTCCAAGAAATCCTACGTTCCCAACCTCGCCGAATACACCACAGATTTCCAAAGCAACGTCGCCCTTTCGGGCATTACTGATGAGAATGTCCTCATCAGCTACTACTCCATTGGGTTAGCAGAACCCATCATGAGAAACATCTATCGCCTTGACTCCCTTCCCACAAAAATCAAGGATTGGTACAAGAAGGCTGCACTCTTCGATTCCCGATTTGTGCAGGCCCAGGAAACCGCAAGGCTTCATGCTGGGAAGACCTCCCGGATCACGCACCGATCTTACACCACTCCCACCCCCACCCCTGCCAGAGACCCCAATGCTATGGACGTAGATGCTGTAAAAGTATCTAAACTTACCCCTGCTGAACGAAAACGTTGCATCGAAAAAGGACTTTGCTTCTGTTGCCGACGAAGTGGACACCTCAGTGGGGAATGCCCCAACTTCGCCTCCTCCACCACCCCTGCACCCAAGAACCCGAAGGATCGAAAGGTCCAGAAGGTAGCTAAGAAGGACGAAGATGTTCCCAAACTCATTGAGCTTGAGGACAGCGACGATGAAGAAGAAACTGTTAGGAAGGTTTCTTTCCAATGGGATTTTTAAACCAGGGAACTCGTTCGACGCAAGTCTCCCCTTCCTTTACGTGTGCTCCTGTAATTGTATCATCATCTTCGAAAGCAATGAAACTCCCCATTCAACTTATCGAACCCTCACATACCATGAAAGTCGTTGACGCTTGCGCTCTTGTCGATAGCGGAGCAGACATGTCCTGCATTGACTGGCAATTCGTCAGAAAACATCGACTCCCTACCCAGAAACTTGCTGAACCCATCACCGTCCGAAACGTCAACCAATCTGCCAACAAGAACGGTTCTATTCGCTTCACCTCCACCTTGTTCATCAATGTCGAAGGAATTGCCCATAAAGTTCTCTTCTACGTCATGAATTGTGGAAATGAGAACATCATCCTAGGACTTCCCTGGTTGAAACAGACCAACCCCACCATTGACTGGATCCGACAGACCATCAACATCCCCGAATCCTCTGACCAATCCCCCAAACTCTACCAACTCCACACCACAGACCAACTCCACCATGACTTCCATCTGAAACAATGGACACCATCCGCTCGCCCCCCCAAACATGTCAATGTCCATGCTGTCCACGATTCCCGACTCTACGAATACCTGCACTATGAGACGGAATCGCAATTCTGTCAATGAGCCAAGGAGGCTCACACCATCAACCACATCATCTGTTGCGGATCCCGCTTTATTCCCAAGGGATCCCCCATCATCGCAAAACTCACCAACGCCACTGAGCTCGCCATGGCAGCAGAAAGGGCCAAACCAAAGGTCACCCTCCCCTCTGAATACGAACAATTCTCTTCCGTATTCTCCAAGGAAACCTCCAAACACCTCCCCCCATCTCGCCCGTACGACCACGAAATAAACCTTGACGAGTCCTTTACCCCGAAGGTTGGCAAAGTCTACCCTCTCTCTCCTGACGAACAGAAAGCCACCAAGGCCTTCCTTGAAGAAAACCTCTGAGCTGGAAAGATTCGTCCTTCCAACTCTCCCCAAGCTGCTCCGTTCTTTTTCGTAGATAAAAAGGATGGAAAACTGTGACCTTGCCAGGACTATCGATACCTCAACGACCACACCATTCGCGACGCTTACCCCCTCCCTTTGATCTCCGACCTCATCGATAAACTCAAGGATGCTAAGGTCTTTACTAAGTTCGACGTCTGATGGGGATACAACAATGTCCGGATAAAAGATGGTCACCAATGGAAGGCGGCATTCATCACTCACAAGGGACTCTTTGAACCACTGGTCATGTTCTTCGGTCTTACCAACTCCCCTGCCACCTTCCAAAGGTTCATGAACAACTCCTTCAGAGATATGATAGCCAAAGGATGGCTAGTCATTTACATGGACGACCTCTTAATCTTCTCTCCCGATGAAAAGACCCACACCGAGCGTACTAAGCGTGTCCTCCAATGAATGAAGGAACTCGATCTCCATCTGAAGCTTGAAAAGTGCACCTTCGCTGCCAAGGAAGTAGAATACCTTGGAATGATTGTCAAACCCGGACAACTCGCCATGGACTCCGTCAAACTTGACGGAATTGCCAAATGGCCGACCCCCACCAAAGTCAAGGAAGTCTGATCATTCTTGGGCTTCGCCAACTTCTACAGACGTTTTATTCCTGACTACTCCACCGTCGCCTGCCCCCTCATTGACCTCACAAAGAAATCCTCCGGATGGAATTGGACCAACGCTTGTCAGAAGTCCTTTGACTCACTAAAACGTCTCTTCCTCTCGAAACCTGTCCTTCAGCTCCCCGATCCCTCTGCACCTTTTGCCATCGCCACCGACGCCTCAAAATATGCCTCAGGCGCAATCCTTCTCCAAACTGACTCAAATGGTGACTGGCACCCCTGCTCCTACTTGTCAACTTCATTCTCTCCCGCCGAATGCAACTACAACATCTATGACCGAGAACTCCTTGCCATCATCCGTACCTTGAAGTCCTGGAGGCATTACCTCCATGGCTCCCCATTTCCCATCCAGGTGTTCACCGACCATAAAAACCTCACTTATTTCCGCCAAGCCCAAACTCTCAACCGGCGACAAGCTCGCTGGCTCCTCGACCTTGCGGACTTTGACCTCAAGATGGTACATGTCCCTGGAAAACTCCTTGCTGGTCCTGATGCTCTCTCTCGACGACCCGACCTCCACCCAGAAGACCCAGACAATGAGGGAACTGTCCTTCTCCCTGACTCCCTCTTTGTCCGCATCGTTGACGCTGCCTTGCATCGGAAGGTCTCATTCTCTTCCAAGGATGATCCCCTTGTTCTGAACGCATTGCAAGCCCTCGACAGGTCAATTCCCCCAGCCTTCCGCTCTCGCCTCTCTGACTGGGCATTTGACAATGGCGTCCTCACCTACCAAGGATGTGTTTACATTCCCCCCAATGATGACCTACGCCGTTCCATTGTCATTCGGTGTCATGACCACGCTTCCGCTGGTCACCCCGGATACCTGAAAACTCGGCAACTTGTCTCAGCAGAATTCTGGTGGCCGGGCCTTGCCCAATTTGTCAGAAAATACGTTGAAGGATGCTCCTCTTGCCAGCAGGCTAAGACGAACACACACCCTACCATCCCCCCCACTGCACCGATCAAATCCTCCACCTCCCGCCCTTTCCAACAAATCTCCTGCGACCTCATCACCGACCTCCCCCAGTCCTCTTCTTTCGATTCTCTCCTGGTTGTGGTAGACCATGGGCTTACTAAGGGGGTGATTCTTTGCCCCACGAAGAAATCCGTCTTCGCCGCTGGAATCGCCACCCTCTTTTTCCACAAGGTTTACAAACGCTTCGGCCTCTATGACAAAATCATCTCTGACCGTGGCCCCCAATTCGCCTCCACCTTCGCAAAGGAACTTGGGAAAATCCTCGGATATAACCTTTCCCTATCCACCACATATCACCCACAGACCGATGGAGAAACTGAGCGTGTAAACCAAGAAGTTGAAACCTATCTTCGGATCTACTGTGGGAACAACCCCACCTCGTGGTCAGAACACATTACACACACAGAATTCACCCACAATCACCGCCTGCATTCTGTCACTGGAAAGTCCCCATTCTACCTCATGATGGGCTATGAACCCCGTGCCCTACCTTCCGTCCTCCCTAACACAGACCTCCCTGCCATCGAAGTACATCTCAAAGAGCTTACCGCCGCATGAGACAAAGCCCTCGCTGCCCATGAACTTGCTTGCCAAGTCATGAAAGCTCGTGGAAACCGTGGCTTTGTTCCCTTTTCCAAAGGAGATAAGGTTTGGCTCAAGGCTAAGAACCTCAAACGCCGTTCTCCCACTCCTAAGTTCAATCCCAAACGAGAAGGACCCTTCACCATCACAGAAGTCCTATCTCCTCTCACTTACCGACTCCGCCTACCAAAAACCTGGAAAATCCACCCCGTGTTTCACGCTTCTCTCTTATCTCCCTACCGCGAAAACAGCATACACGGTCCCAACTTCCCTTCTCCACCACCTGACCTAATCGAAGGAGAAGAAGAATACGAAATTGAAAAGATTCTTCGCCACCGCAGACCTCCCTCTCGCCGCACGTTCTTGATCCGATGGAAAGGATACTCCGCCGAAGAAGATTCCTGGATCCTAGAACGGAATCTCAAACATGCAAAGTCCGCCCTCTCAGAATATAAAAGACTTCACCCCTCCGCTTTCCCTTCCAAAAACACTTGAACGCTTTCTTACCATGTCTATCGAACAGCTTTCTATCTCTTCTGAATCTTCCATTACCATTTCTCCCCCTTCGTCCACTCAGGCTTCCCCTAGATGGACCATCTCTGTTCTTCCTGATGACCTTTCGAACGTTACTCCCATGCGCCTTCCGGGCATTACACACATCTCCATACCTGCCCCCATCGTTTTTCATCCCTTGTCCCCAGAAACCTTTGGAGCTCACCCAGCTCTTCCACCTGTCATTGCTGTCGATGTTCCCCCCCTCGCTAACAACCTTCGTGAAGGACCACCTCCTGCCGACTACATTCGCACCCTGTCCCACTACTTGGTGGATTCTCGCCTCGCCATTCCATTCGAGGCCCACATGGACATGGACATGGACTCGCCTTTCTTCACTCTCTACAAGGCTTACTTGCAGACTCAGTGTCTCTCGGTCATTACCAACGACTTCACTGCCCTCAATTCTGCCCCTCTCGATCGCAACTACAGTATGTTGCCACTGTTCAAGCATCCATCCTGGAAAACCTCCATACAATCATGTACCAACTTGGTTTCAGAGAATTCCTAGTGGACATTGATTGATACACCGTTGAGTTGGCTGCTGAGAATGCCCACCCCATCTTGCCTTCTATCCATCCCACCTTGACCCCACGATGACCCTCTTCCCCCTCAACGCCCTCCGCGTCCTCCGAACCTTTGACCCCCGCAGAACTTGCTGCAGTCCAACGAGCCGAGAACCTGCACGAACGACAATGCCTCCTCGCCGAAGGACCCCTTCCCCCCTCTGACCATCGTTACCCCGACGCTTGCCACCAATGCCACCGCCTTGGACATTTCCGTATTCACTGCCTGCTTTACCAATGTCCCATCATTCAATGCAGGCAATGGCGCCCTGGCCACTCTCAGAGGGACTGTCCCTTCGCCACTAGACGACCCTCTACTTGCAACAGGACTACGAACACCCCATCTGGTCCTATCTGCAACGGGGGATCTTTGGCTAACCGCCTCTCCAACGCTTCATCCCCCCCTTGTCACTTGATCCCCTCGTCCTCCTCATCGTCTTCTTATCGTTCCACTTGGTCTCGTCAAGGCTCTTCGTCCTCCAATTTGTCTTGCTCGTCTCACTCCTCCCAGTCGTCGGGATCTCATCGCCATTGTCCTATTCCTGTCCCTCCGCCTCGTCCTCGCTCCCCATCACCTGGAGACAATGTCATCCCTGAAGAAGGTTACTCAAACATCACAGGTTCGCCGGGGTACTCTTACTCTTCTCTCTACGATTACTATTAGGTTCTTTGACGATGTCTCGAATCTAGTACGGGGGTAATGTTACGATTCATGCTTATTCTTTTTCTTTTTCCTTCGAACGGTTTCACCTTAGCTCCTCAGACTTAGTTTCCTTTCACCGCTGACTCACCAACTCTCCGTCATACTCCACTTGCTTCGTCAGCGGTTACTTCCTTCACCTTCCATGACATTCCATACTTACTAAGTCATTACTCTTCTATGCCTGCCCTTACAATCCTCCCAAAGGTATATAAACCTTCAATACCGCTCCGATGTACTTTAGCTTAGATCTCCTCGAGTCTCCTCTGAATCTACTCTGTTTCCTCTTTGCTCTAAGACCAGGCATTAGACCTGTCCTCGAACCCTTGACCAGTCGCTCCCACTGTTGAGTGGAGTGTCTTCCCTTGGACTTCACACTACCATTGAGTGTGCGCTTACCTTGAACCCCCTTCGAACTTATATCTCGAGGCTATGCTCGTCCCTACCCGGGCCAAGCATAACACCTGGCCAAAAAAATTAAATATGACCAAACAAACCAAACCTGATTAAACAAACTGAACTTGGCCAAACAAACTAAACTTGATAAAATATAATCAAATACCAGGTTTGATGTATTTGATATATTTGGTATGTTTGGTTAGATTTAGTTTGTTTGGCCAAGTTTGGTATATTTGGTAAAGTTTAGTTTGTTGGTCAGGTTTGATATATTTGGTAAGATTTAGTATGTTTGGCCAGGTTTGGTTTGTTTGGTTAAGTTTTTTTTGTTTGATCAGGTTTGATTTGTTTAATCAAGTTTAATTTGTTTGGTCAAGTTTGGTATGTTTGGTCAGATTTAGTTTGTTTGGCCAGGTTTGGTTTGTTGGTCAGGTTTGGTTTGTTTGATCAGGTTTAGTATATTTGATCAGGTTTAACTTTGGTCTGCCTATATTCCCAGCTCCTTCCAGTATCAGCAGTATTCTCCAGTCTGTCCAGTCTGTCACAGGTCTGTGCCTTTCTGTAGTGTCTGGAGCTTTCTGTAGTGTCTGGAGCCTCAATTATAGAAAGTGGTTAGTTTGCTGATGCTTCTTTCCAGCAAGCCAGAGTTGGTCCATCTGAAAAACATCCAAAAACAACCCCACTCAATGACAGGACTTTGCTTTTCAAGTTCTTTTGTGTGGTATGCCTACCTGGCAGCAGAACAATGGCCATGTATAGAACATACCATCCAAACAATAACATATACCAAAGAAGGGGAGTGTTGATGCAGCACCCACAAAAACAAATAACTGGCCTTTACTTGATGATAAAGGTTATACAAAAAGAAGAGAAACAAAGAAAGTAGTGTACAAAAGTCAACCAGATATAAATATATACAAACAAATTGAGTTAGCCAACCCCAAAAGTGTCAACTTGCTGCAAACTCTTAAATTTGGTGGTGAACCCATCACTTGGTTCAAAGCTCTGCTCATCATATTGGTTAGGTATTTAATTGCCACTATATTTGACCTTATATATGCCACTTTTTGTCTTTTGCTTTGTCATGGTCCAGGCCATCATATGAGAACTAAGGTAGGCATCAGTTAGATCCAGCAAACAGCTGGCATGCAACTCTATAAACAGTACATATGCTTCTAAGTCAAGATGCAGGCTTCTACACATCCCCTAGTGGTAAGTGCAAGGCTTTATACTAGTGGCATAGGTAGAGTCACATGACCTATACCATACTTTTGAACTCCATAACTTTAAGAAACCTTGCACTTACCACTGGGGCTGCAAGAAAACATTTGTAAACACACACTGCCACAGCCCTACATCCCTTCAGACTTCAGAAATTATTACACATAATTTAGGATTATAGATTTTATCATGTGTAGAATTCTAGTTTGCTTCTCACAGTACACATAGCATACATGCAGCTGCTACATATTCATGCCAGTAGTCAGAGAATAGTAGCTATAACACAGAATACAACCTCATCAACTAATGTCCTCATTCCCTCCACTCCATCCTGTGCTTAGTGCACTGGAAAGCTGTCAAATTGACATCACAGACTTTATTGTAGCACTACTCACCCATCCTGCATACCAGACTCATTCAATGGCCAACAATCTTGTGATCAATGTGGAAAAAATCTTCAAAACTTTTATGTGACATCCAGCAATCCACAGTAGAATAATCAATCAGTGTTTTGACATTGTCGAAGAAACTTACCATCAAGAAATTCAAAGCCTTGTTGTTGAAAATAGCAGATCACATTTTTGGGCTGCCAGTGCAACACTTCAACAACTAGAGAATTTTCATATTGATAAAATGGCACATATCATGGAGATTCGTGCCCCAAGGCTGTAGGGCACATTAGAGATGTTGTTTCAAGAGAGGCAACAGCAGTGAGGACCATTGTCACATCCCTGATTTTCTGCAAAGTCTATCTCCAGACATCTCCAGAGTTCTGGATGACGCATCAGTCCTTAGGTCCAGACCATCTCAGAGTTGGCACTCCAGACGATTCCTTTTATATTTATTTCCTTTTGTTCTAGTTCACCTTCATAAGTCTATATTATCCTCTTAGTAAGATTTCTCGGTTTCCAATATTCTCCATCTTCTATATTATTCATCTCTGTGTACATCACCTTTGCTTAGGACTTTCACTTATCAATCTCTGGTCCAGAGTTCTACTAGACATTTAGTATATAATCTCCTATATCTCCTCTGTAGTTCTTTAGTTCAAATATTGTTTGTCACTGTGTTTGTCACTTGTTCATCATTGTATATTCATTGTGGTGTTCATCATATAATACCATCTATCCTTCTCCTCTCCTCATCCTCAAACCATCTCCCTTCTTATCACCTCCAAAATACAAGGACCGGAAACTGGCAAGGGCACGACACATAAGTCCTGTACCAATGTCCTCACCTCCTCCATACTCTGCTCTGCCCCAATTCGACTCCAGATGACCTGTTTCCAGATTTTGTCCTGAAGTCCTGGAAATAGCCCCTATCCTCTGGACTTCCATTGGACATCCCCCTAGGAGAAGATATCTTCCTTCCATCTGCCTCAGGAGCACCACCCTGACAACCATTAAAGTCAGAAAGCATGGGGAATGATGATCCAAATGATGAAAACATACCATCAAACATGTCTGATCTCTTTTGAAATGGAGTTGATGAGGTTGATCTCAAGGGAATCATTGAACAAATCAATGTTGACTCTGATCAGTTCTTGTCACCTGGGCAGCGGCACTCAAAAAGACAGTCTGCAATAAAGGCAATGGTCAGTGATAATGAATGGATGCAATCAAGTAACTAAGAAATATCAGAAAAAAACAGTTATCTGTAGCATACTGATGCAGGGCATCAACCAGAAGTCAAATGCACTACAAAGTATTATCGGATTCTTTTTACAGTCAGTGCACACACCATACAAGGTTATTAACACACTTGCACACCTTGGCATTTTGATCTCCACAGACACCATCAATATGGTAGTGCAATCATTGTCTTTAGAGTCAGAAAGCAGTTTGCAATCTCCAGGGCAATCACTACTTGCATCTTATGCATATGATAACTTTGATGTCAACCTAAAGAGTCATCTTCCAATAGTTGAGAACTCAAACATGTTGTTAAACTATCTTACCTCTGGGTTGATGTTTCCACTGGCCTATGGTGTCGCACTGAATGATCTACAGTGCTCAGACGAGCTGTGGAAAAAATCAACATTAAATTCAGAAGCTAAAAGAGAAAATACACATACTTGGTGGGATCTACTTGATTTGCACAAAACTGACTTGCATATACCACCATCAAACACCAAATCATCACACTATCACCAGTTCAATGCTTGAATGTTTTTGTGGGACCTATCCATATAAACTAGTAGTTAGCACATATACTAAATGTTGATAGATTGACTTACAACAAGTGGCTGGATCATAGGAGCGTTCTCATTCAAACCACTTTTCAGTGCCCTTCTTGGCATTTCCAAAGGATTTGATGATAAATGCAGGTTGGACTGACTTGAAAGGAGGTTTGCATGATACCTGTTTTGTATTCAGGTGGCATATATAGAGCTTGTCCATTATCTCATCTTCTTTAGACTCTTCAGCATGCCAAGGCATGACACTATCCTTTGAGTAATGATCATCCCAGTTCTAGGCCTAGACTCCATCTCAGCCTCACCAAAAATTGCTACATGATTGGGTTGGACTTCAGAATCAAATGTGAAGATACTCAAGAACTCAGCTGTATTGGGAAGCTCTGGACTTGATGTCAGAATCTACTCTAGCACCAACTTGGATCTATAAGCTGTTATCTAGTGCAATAGGCAGTCCCTGTCATAAGCCACTTACAATGCATGTCCAAGTATTGAATCTCGCTGGTTGAATAGCTCAATGGTAGAGCTACTGGTAATTGTCCAGAAGGTTCTGGGTTCAAACCCCAGTCTGGTTATTTTTTCACCCGATCGTAATAAGTTGTTGTCTACTTCTAATACTTGAAGCCCAAGTACCATCTCATAATCTCCAATCACATTAGAATATTCATTGGCTTCAGAAATGGAGTTTAGGGAGCCTGTGGATGGCTAACTCAGAGGTGGTACAAGCTCTTGTGGGACCAAATAATACTGCTGTTTGAAGCAAGGGGGAGTTTTCCTATCTTGGGATGTGGCATCACATTATTTTCCTGCTGTAGCTGTCCAACTTGTGGATTTGAGACTTTGGCTAGTTCATTTGACTTGCCTTGGGCATGGATGAGATCTAGGCTAAGGCTATGCATCCAAATCCACCGGTGGGATTCTTTGGCTGCATGAATGAATTGCTGAGGGTTATGAGATACAGTCCTTCCTATACTTAAGACATTTATTACAGGCAGTAGCTCCAGTGTCAACAATGCAGCATATTTTGCATTTTTGACAGCCATTATACACTTCCTATTTCACTGTCATATTGCTTGAATTAAAATTGATATCCAAAGATCAATGTATAACTTACCTCTCCTGGGGCATACAAGTGATGAGTCTGAGTTTTTTGCACTTCTTTGAGAACATGACTCCTGAGCATACAGGTGTTGAATGTCAAGAGAATGTCATGAGGAGTAGAGCAAGTGCAACATATTGACTTTCTCCTTGTGTGTATGCCATCACTGCATGTTATTTAACATATTGGCAAGGAGTGACCAAGTGAGTTGGAACATTCAACACACAATGGATCATCAAGTTAGTACAGCAATCAGTTGATCATGACAGCCAAGAATAATTCAATGAAGAAACTAGATATAAAAAACAATAGTAGTACAGTCAAATATAGCCACAACTTGAGTACCAGCCATAAGAATCTTGAGGAGTAATTATGTAGAGTGCCTTGATCAATGTCTTGTACACCTTGTCCTCCCCCATTCATGTCATGGCCATTCATGCATAATCTCCATTCTGGCAAAGGTGATACTTCATGGCTGAAAAAGCAAGTTCAATTGGATTCAGGTTAGGCAAATATAATGGTAAAAATTTACAGCACATTTCCCTACAACACAATTAATGATTGGTCACTAGTTCAATCTATGGCACTATATACCTTGAGTGGATAAGCTCTAGGATGTTGGGGTATTTGTGGATCCTACAATTATCCATCACAATTACAGAGTTCAGAGCTAGAAAGGACTGCATATTGTTAAGAAGGCATGCAATGAAGTTGACAAAGGACTCTGTGCAGAATGAACCTTCAATGATACTGCAGTGTAGTATACCATCATGCAATAACAGTGCAGGAAGAACTGTATATCTTTAAAATAACATTTAGTAACTGAACCATGGTACTCAAAATACTTACCAGCATCCACAGACAAAAAAAGCCTTGTGCTGGACCTTTGTGCCTCTGATTAACCAGGCACAACCTCAATAAGTAATTTGACAGTCTACAGAGCTCTCATCAACAAAGATAAGCTGCTCTGACTGGTAGTGTCCAATGCAAGCTTGATATTCCAGCCACAGTTGAGCAGACTGTTTAACAGCAACATATGTCATCTACAGAATAGATTTAGTACTAGTAAGATGTACTATTAGAGTCATGTTTTAAAAGTGTATCTTTTTTATTGTACACCCCATTCTGCACAAAGTTCTCCATATAGTTGAACAAGAAACTTGTACACCACAGGATGCAGATAGCATCTCCTGAAGCTCATCAAGATAAAGATCAGGCTTCTCATTGATAGTTCCCAGAAGGAACTGTAGTGATTGGTTTCAATGGAAATGGGATAATATATACACCATTACACCCCTCAACATCAGCATCATGAAGATGGCATCTCTTGATCCCTTTTTCCAGTGGATTCTCCTTTATTTCATTCAGAACAGTTCCATGCTTACGAAAATATGCTAGGATATGCCAAACAGTGCAAATAGATAGATCCACACACATAGCAACCATCAGGGTGGTGCTCCTGAGGCAGATGGGAGAAAGATATCTTCTCCTGGGGAATGTCTGATGGAAGTCCAGAGGATAGGGGCTATTTCTGGGACTTCAGAACAAAGTCCGGAAACAGGTCATCCAGAGTTGAACCAGGGTGGAGTGGAGTATGGAGGAGGTGAGGACATCGGCACAGGACTTATGTGTCATGGCCTTGCCAATTTCTGGTCCTTGTATTTCGGAGATGATAAGAAAGGAGATGGTTCGAGGACGAGGAGAGGAGAAGGATAGATGATATTAGAGGATAATGAACATACACAATGACATACAAGTGACAAACACTGACAAACACAGTGATGAACAATATTCGAACTGAGGAGTACAGTAGGAAGTACAGAGATTATATACGAAATCCTGATATGTCCAGAGTAAGTCTGGACTGGAGATGACTAAGAAAGTAAGAAGGTGATGTACACTGGGATGAATAAGATGGAATGGAGAATGTACATGCCAAAGACACATCCTGAATAAGCAGGAGTGTTGGAATGACAAATATACCAAAGTCCGAAAGGCTGTACTAGATAGAAGGAAAGGTGACAAGAGTGGAACTAAGACAAAAGGAGAATATACAGAAGGGGAAGTCCAGAAGGCGGAGGAACTCCAAGGCAAGTCTGGGATGATTGGTGGACCGGGATTGAACTCCTGCAGAGGAGTTCAATGGAGATGGTCAGAAATAGGGGTTTGACATGGATATGACAGCAACTTGTTCAACATCAAGAAACTTTGAAGACTGAACAACTGCCCATTGGATTTTAGGCAATGTTTGTTTTCCTTGCAGCATGTCTATATGCTCTATTGAGCACTAAACAGCACAGAAGAATAAAAACTCACCAGAGCACTGAATCCTGGGTCCTCAAAAGATTGAATTACTGAAATATTGTTTTTTCCCTACAAGTACCCTTCTTCTGGACTGTCTGAGTCGAATGGTACTGTCTCCAACAAATACCAAGGAGGTGTTGAGAAGATACACTTTGACTGAACTAGGGTGCTTTTTTTGTTACATTTTTCCCACGGGATCAGCCTTCCTGAAAAGGACAGTAAGTATCAGCACTCTGTTCGAGGTTTGGGGTTCAGTCTGGTTGGTATTCGTTGTATGGAGGCAACTATGGGGGAGTTGTTCACTGTTCAATGCCTCTTTTTCGAAAACTCCCTGCCATGTATACCGTGTGAAAACTCTGCCATGGTAGTGGTTCGAGTACAAGGAGCCCCCCGCTGTCCGTATTTCTGTAAATCCTTACCCACTTGTCTCAGACGACCTCGCGTGTTCCCATCTCCCATCGTCCTCCAACTCAACCACTTCTTCACCTTCATCACAGCTCCCATCAAATGATGTATCGTACATTGCATCTACATATACCCAATCGTCGCTCGAGCGACTCTACAACATTGCGACTCGGAACGAGGACGCACTTGCAACACTTGCCGGGACGTGACGACGTTGATGATAAACATCACCTCCCTGTCCGGCTGTGCAACGACGCCGGGTGGTCGAACACATCTGCTACTCTCTCCGACACTCCCCATGCATCTCCGTCTCCAGAGTCCCTCCTGATTCTTGGTCCTGACAGTGTGGTGATAACGACAACCCGGGCATAGAAGCCACCACGGCCGACATCGTCCCACGAACAACTGCGTCGAGCAAGGTATGGGATGAGAAAAAACAGCCTGCGAGACGTCCGTTGGTTGACAAGCAGACAACGTACACAGTACGTCTCATGACGACATCTCCACCTAATGGACCTGTCAGCCTCTCGAGGCTTGCAAACGTGCGTTCCAGTCGACCACCCAAGGTGGAAAGAGGTTTTTGGGAAGCGCCCACCGTGGTGGGACGCTTCTACAAGGGATGTATGGACCGTCCGCATTGGTAGGTGGTCGCTACTGGAACCGTCATTCCCCCCGGGAGGATACAAAGAGAAGTCCCCGGTGTTGTGATCGAGTATACTGATCCCATGCAAAGGAAACGTCCTCAAAGTTGCACTCGAACGTCGTCTCGACAGCCACTTGCCACTCCCCCAGAATACAGTGGCTATGCAACCCCATCAAATGTTGCGTAGATCTGGGTACACCAGAGTGAAGTCTCGCTCACTAGTCAAGACACCCGCTTCCCTGTATAACGCTCTCCAGAAGATACACCGAAATGGCGAAGCGGAATGACCACACTTGGGAGTTGGAACATGAACGATGCGCAGTGCGCACTGCAACGATGGCTTGGCGAACGCCGAGTGACACGGATCCCCCAAGAGGATGGCACCGGTTCGTGTTAGCTTGCCACTGACCCTGCTGAGTGGTGCATGGTGGCGAAGTCCCTGCACCACACGATCGGGCAAGGGCATCGCCGATCGATAGGGGCGCCACCTCGCCACAATCAATCGGCAGAGTAGGAAACG
>JBBPUH010000118.1:0-24365 GCA_038094555.1 Boletus aff. phaeocephalus
CCGCCTGTTGAGTGCTCGAGGCAGCAAAATGGACAATGCCGCTGGGATATGGTTCTGTTCCTGTCAACTGCACACATCAATGATGCGTCACGGTAACTGCAGAATCTCCAACCATCAAAGAAGACCCCTGAGGCTGGTGAGACTGACGATGTAATCTCTGAGCAGACTGCAGACGTGTCTATTGACGCTGTGGGAAGCCGCGGGCCCAAACCAACCATGGTGTGGGACTGCCGGAATACCAGCAACGACTCCACAAGCACAGCTAGAGAAGCTAGTGACATTCAGGGAGGTTCAACGAATGGGGAGAATTCGAAAAGTAATCCAGAAGAAATGAGGAATGAAGTGATGGAAGTCACCAAGAAAGATTTGCTTTTCAGCGGGAGCATGGAAATTCGTCCACTGGCAGTTTGGTGGCCTTGAGGCCTCTAAGCCACGGTGCCAGGACCCGCAAGCACGCTTGTATGTTATCACTGACCAATGGATTTCCAGTTGCTGAACAGAGGCTGCATGTATTGCGTCATGGGCGGATAGGCTGCAGGCCTAGGACATTGTCGGTGGCCTGCCAGTGATGGGCGAACACGGAAGTTACCTTGGGTGGTGCAGTGTGGCGTGCAGACATGGGCACGCGTCAAGCATACACTCAGGGAAGCGAATGCTGTGGGTAAATGTGGATGAGAATATACAAAAATAAGCAAGCAGCAAGCAACCAAACCAAGCAGCGCAAGAATAGTTGAGGCAAAGAAATGTCCTGGGATACTGGGTGAAGGAATTCTGACCAAGAAGAATATTGAAGTGCAGTCATTGGGACATGTCAGCGGACATGATCTTGCAAACCAAATGTATTGTAATTAAACACAGACAAACCAAACATGGAAGCTACTCATGGTTCAGCACCATATATGGGTACGTCAAATTCAGATAAATTTTTTGAGAGGGGACGGCATCGAGGGCCCAACTTGAAGGTGTATGGCCCAGTGTGCCAGCGAGCGCCAGATGAAAACCTGTTATTACAAGGTACTATGCATCAGTGTTGCCATGGAAGATGGCATCTTCTCAAACAGGACCACACTATGTTCATGAGGAAACTTGCACAGGGGACCGGGTGGCTTGGGCTTGACGATCCGTCTGACTTTGGGCAGCGTCATTTGAAATCTCTCTCAACAAGGTTCAGACATTCAGGTTCGATGGTGGGGGTCAAGTCGCATTTTCGTTCTCAACATACGTGTAGCAGCATTCCAAACCAAAAAAAGAATAGAATAGAATAGAAACATCTGTCCCACAACTACGAGCTCGCAGATGGGTACACCACTGACCTCTACTCTTTAGAGACTTGAAAAGAAAAGACGTACATCGTCCCGTGCACCTGCAAAGCACCAAAACGACACTTTGCAGTGAGTCAACGCAGTCAGATTGATGTTCCACCAATGTAATGAGCCTTTGGTACCGACAGAGAAACCAGGAGCCCTGACTAGTGGATGGGTTGTGTGAAGGCAGTCATTGCACATGACGTTGGGAGAGCTCCATCCCATTCCAACATGGTGACTTGAAGGGTCAATGACTAATCTGTTTTCCCGCGACTCCCAGTGTCTGTATATGGCAGGTGGTGTCGTTCATCTCGGCGGGAGGTGGTGCGGGTATTTGTCAGTACACCTACAGAGCGATCAGGGGTTATGCAACGATACCAGAACCCTCCTTGACATGACACCTACACCAACTCCACAGCCACCTCGTCGTGCTTGTATGCCCGCCCAGCCTTCATGACAAGCAGGATAAGTACTCTCTGCAGACACTGCCCCTTCGAAATTCCTCTTGATGTCCCCACGCATCGCAATCACATCCGCAGTGAAACCCAGTCGAATTGCTCCAAACGGCACCTCGTTGTCTTCCTACCACCACTCCACCTCCCCCGCCAGCCCTGCCATCCTCACCAGCTCCTCTTGCCCCTCCCATCGCACTGAGTGCATGCACTCCCATCTGCCAAGCGTACCCCACCTTAGCACTTGCGCCAATCTGCACCCAATCGCACCGCTAACACCGCCTCGAATGCATTTTGTCCGTGTGCAAACACCCCTGTGTCTCCACCACGCACAGTGTTCTCCATCCCCTGGTCATCATGGTCACTTGGTGACCTAGGCTTATCGAGTGCGACCTCTTCTTTTCTCGTGTTCTTGTCGGTGCTGCGTGGCATACTGGCGGCCACTTAGTTCCCTCTGTTCACATTCCGTCCAGTGCCAAACCATAGCATCTATCCAGTCCCGGAAGACAAAACAGGTTCTAGCGGGAAGGCATGCATCTTGGTCCTTCAACCCAATGAAGCACTTGCGCTTGTGGGGTGTATTCACTCTGTGCTTTACAGGGTAGCATCTCACTGCTGGGTGTCACCTTGTTGCCATCGGACACCAGACACGCCACCTTCGCCCCCCGGTCCTCACCCTTACCTGCCTTGTCACAGGCTACATCGACTTGTCAGGGCTCTTGTACATTTCTGATTCCACCACCCGTTCAACAGCAAGCAGACACTGCTGCAATATTGATTGAATATGCCGATACAGGTGTTGAAGGCCTCAGATGAATATGCAAAATATTTGACAATGTTTTCTGACCACCTCGAGTGCCAGAGACCAGCACAAGCGTCAACATCTCACAGGTCTGCATTGTATGTGTTTAACAGCCCTTGGTTTGTATGGCTCAAGTAATCTGTCCTTCAATAGGTGAACCATAGTACCAAGGACACCCGTCCGTTTGTGCTCCAAAGCTCCCGGGAGGTTGCAATTGCATCACTGCAAGGTTGATCAGACCCAGAAATAGGCCATGCACTGGTATGTTTAGTAAAAGGGTCGAAGAAGAGCGGTAAAAGTACTTCGGCACGTACAATAGTGAGCTGTTTATTAGCTCGGTCCGTGTTCATGAGGTGAGAGGTCATGTTATGGTCGCTTACTTTATACATTCATCAAGATATCGGTGAGTCGCCTTCCTCAAATGCGACCTGGGCCAATCCGAGTTCATGCTGGGTGGTTTGGTAGCACTCAACCTTGCCGAAAACTATGTCTTTGGTGAGTTATTTCCCATCTCATAGGTGATTGACAGTGGTAAACAGCAGTGTAACTGTACAGGACCGCCATTCACACGCCCGACCTTACTGTACTGTGCATGCTACATCGGGCCAATCCTGCCACGCGCGAGCCCTTCGCACTACTTACATTCAATTCAATTGCTGTTGGAAACCTGCAAGCTTAATTTGCAGTTACCCACACTGATCGACAACCCACTACCCGATGACGAGCACATATGCAGCGTTATACCACTTGTGGTCACAATATGATGGGATGGAATAAGGGTCTGGGTGCAGACCTGAATGCGCAGATTGAAGGGTTTGTTGAGGCTTCGCATACGTTTGACATTGGTGGTGCTGAAGAAAAAGCACCACAACCCCGGCACATCCCACAATTACAACCATTGATTGCCATGCCATTTGCACAAACAGACAAGCACCATCTCGAGGTGGAACCATTCCAGACGAAGATGAAAAACATGTACCACACAGCGGTGGATCATTGTCATCTCAACATCTTGCCGTATTTCCATGCAATATTTCCTGAATTGCCAATTTTGTCACCATTAGGACCGTCGCTCAAACAAACCACTGCTACCAGGCCTTAAATTTGATTTCCAGTGGAGAAAAACTGCCATCCGGTCTGGAGAAGGTTTTGTATCAGAATTTCTGTTCAGAAATCCAGAGGCACAAGTACTTGAAAGCCGTCACCCAGTTGATGGATGCGGCACTGGTTTGGTCACACGCCCTTGCATAGCATAGTTACTTCAGTCTGAATCTGTAGCTTGGTCATGCCACGCTGCCTTCAATCATAAGTTCATTAAGGCACATGGGTCAAAGACGTATGCAGTCAAGTCCCTCTTGGCACAGCATGCTTGCACTGCCCCTTTGAACTGTGGGAAGGCACTCTCCCACTCATATACACTGCATGAGGTACATCATGATCCTCACGCTCTCCTCGGAAAGCATCTGCAATACCGCCTTCATGGATGAACATGGGCTGCCTATGTACCAGAGCACAACTCCATTCAATCTGGGTGTCTGCACGACAACCATCAACCAAACACGTCACCCGAATCGCCAACTGATGACACCATTGAAATTATGGGACACATCGATTAGCATTGTCTTGGACCTTCAATGTTCACTGCTGGAGGGATGAGGCTGGAGTCAAACACTTTCCTACCACGCCATGGATTCTTTAGAAGGTAATTTTTGAGCCTTGCTGCTCTTACAGCAAGACTGATCACCCATCCTCATGTGCTGGGGTTTTAGGAAGCCCACGTTCACCGGATCTAACGGTGGTTCCAGGACCGAAATTGCGTGGTATCACCGAGCGACTCTGGGGATTACAGGGAAACAAAGGGGGGCTTACTTGGAAGTTGCACCCCGCGTGGAGCACATGTTAGACCCCATTGTCCCTACCTTTATATACGTGGAGAATCTGCGAAAGGACAAGGAGAGGAGACAGTGGAACGCAGCAGCTTCTGGCGGGGGTCCTTGAGCCAAAGGCACATAAGATGCAACTCCATCTTTCTTGCTGCATTATGCATGCTTTGCGTTCTTCACGATACTAGTACCCTCCTAATCATCTTAGATCGACGCTTGGTGTGATACATGGCTTAATGCTTGGGTGATGCCAGTCTGCGGGGGAGGAAAGGCGAAGAGCCAAATGACAAGTTTGAAGTTATGTTGTACTCTCAGCGTCTTTCTAGCCACCCTGTTCAATGATTTTCTATATGAGCTTGCTTCATGGTTGCTAGCTAGAGCTCCATGCTTGGAGAAATTTGAGATAAGGTGACCAGCGCAAAATATACACTTTGCTGACGTGACAGTACCCGAAACCCCACGGCCTGAGGAACCTGTGAACGCGGCGTCCATTCTTAAAAACACTTTCAACACTCAACCACACCTCCCCTCTGCTCCCTGTGTTTGCTTTCGTGAGTTCTCTCGTTTAGAGCTGATCGCATTCATACTTACTTTGAAAGATAGCAGCAGTGTTTCTTGTCAGAGGATGCCCCATTCCTTTCGCCGATGCCGAAGTCTGGGCTTTGCGTCACTGGCCTGATGTTGACATTTATGATGGCTTGAAAATACCTAGGATCACCTCACGCTGTCACAAGTGCCTTGAAGCGAACGTTGCATGCATCTGCGTGAATCTCAAGGAGGGACCGTTCTTGGGACTTGCATGTTTCATCGCCATTTATCAAAAACATGACCCACTATCAACGCCTTTCAAGTATGGAGATTTTCTGAGGGAAAGCTTGCTTTAAAGTGCAAGGGGCTCCTCTTCAACCATGAAGACGACAAGGAACTTGCAGAGAGGGTACAGTTCATGACAGCGGCAGACCTTTACCAGGATTATTATGGCATAGGTTTCACCATTGACGGTACGAGGCATGAACTCAGTAACAGCGTTACCCTACAGTTTAAAGCAAAAGCGTGCTACTGCCAATCAGGAGAAGCAGGGGGTCTCCAGGGGACTGTGTTCGTGATTATTCATGGTAAGTGACCATGGTGGGTTGAAAACATTGACCCACTAGCATGTTTCAACCATACGTCACGTCCAATTCAACTATGATGAAGTCGACGCTTGAGGCTTTGGAGTGCGGTTCTGTGCTACTGTATCTCTACTTTCAGTATGTACACTTGGCACCATAGGCTATTTGATCAGAATGTGATACCAAGATGACGTGTTCCTGCTGTATTTGGTGACGCTTGTCAACTCTGTGTGGAACTTTGCAGCCAACTTTCACAGTTCAGCGCTGCAGCATATTATGACACCCGAATGTTGAATATCTTTGAATTATACTCACACGTATGACATACTTGAGTTATCCACCTTCCTATCTACTATCATGCATGTACGATGCAACAGTGAATATTGAATACTGGACCAGATACTAAACACCTGTGAGAAGAGCCTTTTGAAGCAATGCAATGTGCTTATTGAGCTAGCCATGATCTCTTCTGCGACTTTCGAATCAGTGGTCCACTCGGTGTTCCCATCCAGAGCTACTTGACTTCTCTAACACGTCCTCCAGGCCGGTGGGCTTGATATGCTTGCACACAGCCTTTCAGGCGCTGTCCAGTGGCAAAAAACCCAGCTATAGGAAGATGGATCCTGTCTAGTGTGGACAACGCTCACCCGTGACAAGCACTAGTGACCTTGCCTGCAATATGCAAGCAACTGTCAGTTGCTGGGATGTTGGGCATACAGGTTATGGAGTTCTCCAGGCGAGAAGTCGGCGAACACAGCTGATCACAGAGCAAGAGACTGTCAGTTGATGGTGGATGGGAATGGTGACTAACCAATTGTATATTCCAGCCCTTGACACGGGTGGCCGACGCATCTTGCCTTGGTGCCCTCCCTTCGAACCCAGAAAAGGGGTTTTCAAGGGGTTCATTCTTTGTAACCTGACAAAGGTCTATCACGGCGTGCAAAAAAACTGCGAAATCGTATACTTGTTTTTGGCCAATGATTTGGCTCGTACGTTTGTGGGCTGTCACTGTGTGCTTGTACTTGTCGCCGCCATCTCCTGTCTTTTTCCCCATTGCCAGCCCTATCTACAGCATCAGTATACAGGTACAAACATGGCAAGCATGTGTTATTGAACTGTGATGCAAATTTAGACAGTACAGTTTGAACTGATTCAGCGATCAATCGATCATATCTATAATATTTATAGTCTAAGGGTAAGCTTGGATTATACCGTCATAATTTGTTATGTTCATTCCCTCTCACTATGCAATTTCAGTGCAACAGGGATCGTACACACAAACATCCAGCTGTGACCTGCTTGCCCTGGGGTCTCTGGCAGCAATGAGCTTGGGAAAAAGTTCTGTATAAAGCATGGCATGTAAGTCGTCAAAGTGTCGTCCATCCATCAAAGTGCCAAAATTCAGTGGTGGAGGCTGAAGGTAGCGTCACAGGGTTTTTGGGACCAGCCACCAGTCAAGTATTGCCACGGACAGCATTGATCCATGAAGAACTCACATGGGGATACTACAAAGCAAGCAAGTTTGCGAGAGTATGGCATAGAGCTTACCTCCCAGACCATCACACCAGCATCTGCAAAAAATTGTATATTCTGTTCCGGTCTTTTGTATGGTAAAGTGCCGCTCACTCCAGCGAGAGGAATGAGCCTGTGAAACACGTGAAACCAATGTAGATGTAGGTATATACCCATTGCTAGCATCTCCAGTAGTACCTAGTTTCCCGATGGCAAGCTTATTAAGGGAAACACCATTAGCTGCAATTTAGAAAAGCGCAGTTTCAGGCTTGGGTGATGAAGATCCTGTTAGAAGGCCAGGACAAGTCGTATATTCTGATATCCCCTCTGTGACCCATTTTGAGCTTTGCAGCTTATCGTTTAGAAGCAACTTTCCCACTTACGGTTATAGAACTAGAAAACTGTAGTGAAATCGCTAATGTCAGTGTCTAATAGGAAATCAGACATACTTGAGCGCTGTACTGCAACAAGCAGTTGGTGAACATAAATATTTGCACAGAACGTAGAGTAACATACCCAGTCGACCAGAGACCCTACACTCCCGTGAACACACAGGTACCCTCCACCACTCTACACGTTGGGAGAGAACTAGGGGGCGACAGCTATGGCGTGGATTTTAACGGAGAACTAGACCACTAGACATACAAGATTGGTCACCCATGGGCATGACTGATAATATATTGTCCCTGAGGAAGCCGCATGGTGAGCCATGCCTCAGCGGACCCAAAAATGGAGACAATTAACGAGATCCCTGCAGCATTGTACTCGTGCAGGTAAGCAGCACGCTGGCTATCTGTAAGCTCCTGCCATGCCACTGCCATATCAGCTGCCCCAGAGGTCAGCCAGAAAGCAAGCGCACTGGTAATATGTTAGTCGCAATTGCTCTAATGGATTAAGGGCAAGGATTTACTAGACATTTGAAGCCCTACAATGAAATGATGTCAACATTGGATCATAGGCAGGAACACCCCGCTCACTTGGAGCTGAGAAGCAGCCGGCAATGGATAAATCCATGCATCTTTGTAAGCTACAAAGCGTGGTACAGCTGGAGTTGCCCTCTTCAGGATATCACGGGCACCAGGACTAAGAGTTGTGAGCTTGTCAAGCAGTAGAACAGCCAGCGTCAGCCCAAGCATGGAGCAGGCCAGCAATGTCACAATAAAACTAGAGAGCAGGAATGCCATGATGCTGTTGTGTGACCCTACTGAGATGCTACCGTTGCATAGTGCTCATCAGGTCCACTATCGCACAAATGAGGTCAAAATGATGGTAGTCAGACAAGGAAGGGTGTGCTGCCCCTTGCCAGAGGACTCCAATCATGGGATTCAGCAAAACAGGTTCTCTAATACCCTTTAAAACATTCAAAAATAAGCTTAGGGATTCAGTGGCTTACCAAAGAAGGTAAACAGAGTCTCCATCAGCACATGCAGTTGCTCATGATATCGAGGAGTGACGCGGTTTGCCATGAATCGGAAACTCTGGAATATTTTGTCCGTTGGCAAGAATCGAATCCATAGAGGTGCACAACCTCTGAGAAAGGTAGCCCAGGACTACATGTCCGCATGAATGTAATGTCCTTGATGTCGTATAATTACTTGGTCAAAAAATGACATGCTAGCACAAGGTCGTTTGCATTAGTGACGTAGCACTAGCGTGCACAAAGCATACCTACCTCGGGCCGTTCTCTAAACACACATTTTTCTGCAATATGGCTAGTCAGCTACAGGCCGTGGCATTACTGACACCATGCGAGCAAAGTTCCATGAATATGACATTACATAATCACTGCACTGCCTTGAGCGCGAGGTAGTATGACATTAGCACACTATATTGTGTACAATGATAACCTGAACTTGTACAGCTGTGGAAACAGTGGAACAGTGTTATATATGCATAGTTGATCTACACCTCAGGTTAATAATATTAAATAAATACGCCCAACCTGCCCAGCAGGGCTGGCCGCACCGTGTCCTTAGGAGGTATCGCCTTGGATGGCATTGATCTATGCTGATGTAGCATTAGAACACTACCAACAGTCTATTAATACTTTGGGTATGGGTAATAATTTTGCACCGTACCCACAAAACCATCACACCGGCATCTATAAGAAGGCATGCTTAATTCATTATTTCTGCAATCAAATGCAAGGACAAACTTATTCCACCCAGTAGCTTGAGCCCCCTGAACACAACAATGAAGGTCCTCAGGACTCATATACCCACTGTTGCCATCTTGTGGGGTGGCGTACTTTCCGATGGCAAGCCTGCCCAGGTCAACGCCCTGAGTTGCAATTTGAAAAACTGTGGTTTCGGGCCAGTGAGAAGAGGACTGGAGGAGGAGGCCAGGGCAGCTCGTGTATTCCGTGGCTCCTTCTTTGAACCCAAAATTAACCTTGTCAAGTCCCACGAAAATAGATCGACCCACTTACAGTTATAAAACTAGCAATACACATTCAAACCAATACATCAGTGCATCTATGGGACTGACAGACAGCTGAGATTACCTGAATGTTGTACTGAGGCGAACAATGGTGAGCCAAATTCCTGGCCTGAGTAAAAAAAAGATGGAATGACGTACCTAATCAATCACATCGCCTACAGTCTGGTCTATATATAAGCATCCTCCCCTAGACCATACATATATTGGGAGAAAACCATAGAGCAAGGGCTGTAGGGCAGATTTGATTTGCAGTCATATATTCCAAGTCAACAACTCATGAGCATGGAAGAGTATGTAATCTTCCCGAGGAAGCTTTGCCCGCAGTTCCCGAGTGAAGGGGACGAGCCATTGCTCAGCAGTGGTTCCTTCACTATTGTAAAATGCCATGGAATCCTAGTGGGTCAGATGTTAGTTTGCTTGATGTCCCTCCATGACGAATTGGGGCAGGACCTCACAGCCAATATCGACTCCTTGAAGACTATACTGGAGAACCCAAGAGGCCAGATTATCTGTTTATCCAGCAGTCGCTCACTAGACACTGTATCCCTGAATTGAGGTAACATCAGCCTGAGTGTATGCTCACGTAAGTGGATATACCCTCACCTTGAGGTCTTCAACTAACGGGAAAGAGTAAAGTTGAGAATCACCATAGACCACGAACCGAGGTGCAGCGGGGGTGGATCTCTTCAGAAGATCACGAGCTCCCAAACTGAGGCCTCTTAACTTATCCACTAGCCGATTCGGAACAGCCCGCGCTGGGTTTGACCTGAGCAAACAGCAACCAAGGATAGTGAGAGCTGTTATGCTCAACCGAAGAAGGACCATTATTCCTGTAGAGAAGGGAACTGCAAGATTGATAGGAGAGGTAGCATATACCTTGGCCCTGTTTATACTCCAACCAGAGCCAGTGCGGACAGATGAATGCACTAGGTCCTTTGGCACAGCCTGCTTGTGATAGTCTGTTGAGAAATACACTGTGAGTTTCAACAAAGCAGTGCTAGAAACAGCGGGTACGTCGTGGGTACAAGAGCCCTGTGGTCACTGTATGACTGCCCTGTCACACGGTTGCTGTCTACACTGCAACTTTCGCCACGCCTTGACATTTCATAAATTTCATGATCATTGCCAGTGGTCATTCCCCTATACCTGTAGCTAGTATCTGATGTCACATGTCAATGTCATTCGCGTCGGAAACAGCAATTTTTAGCATACAAGCCTGGAAACGACACTCTGAGTTTGCAATATGTCACAATGCTGAGAAACCTTAAAACGGTTTTCCGAATGCAGGTGCCAACTCAACAAAAATACAGTTGTTCTGTAGGAGAACCGAAGCACACCAGGCAAGGAGCACACTTCGCAAGGACACCATCGATCAGCACTCAATATCTATGAGAACAAAAAGACAGCAATCTTGGAAGCTCATGGGGTCATGAGCTACACAGAAATTATTCCAATCACAGTGAAAACTTATCTTTAAGGAAACTGTTTCTCAACCCGACTTCAACCACATTACCACCAAGTCTGCGCTTCCAAATGGAGAGGAACAGTGCGAGTTCTTGCTCACTGTACATCCAAGCAATGGGCACATCATTCTTCGATTTGACAGCCGCCTCTTCGCGGAAGAAGCAGTCCATCAATTCTTGGATGCCTATATTTCTCTCGTGGAAACACTTGGGAAAAACCCCAAAAGCAAGAATCAGCTAAGATTCAGGAGATTTCTGTCGTCGGTGAACTCGAGCACGAACAATTCATTGAGGAGCTTTCTTCAACTACTGAAGTTGCCGTCAGGGAAGTTTGCCCCCATCGCTTGGCTGAGAAACAGGCTCAAAGAAAACTGTGGTTCACGGTTGTTAAGTTTGAAGCAAAGTTCTTGATGTACAAGGAGCTTAATAGTACAGTCAACCGTGTTGCTAAGTCTTTGATCCAGCAGGGAGTATGTGCAGGCGATGTCGCTGCCTTGTGCTTCGACTGTGGCATTAGCCAAATTGTTAGTGTTCTCGCGGTTCTCGAGGCTGGGGGCACTTTTGTGCCTTTGGATCCGGACAACCCAACTCTGCGAAAGGAGCTCATGATTGTGGAATGTGGTGCCAAAGTCTCATTGACCATGTCAAACCACTCTCGCGTGTTCCGAAAGAGCCTGGCATCCAAAGTCTTGGTTTGTATTCCTTTGGGTTTCGATGACACTTTCTGACATCTGATGTAGATCGCTTATATCAGCGACCTGAGCCATCAAAAGCGACTCAGCAGGTTCAACCCTGAAGGCTTCGATGTCGAGGGTCTTTCACCGTTGGGCCTTGCATACATCACGTATGTATGTCTTTCTGCTTATTTCCTATTCCATCCCTCTAATTTCCCCAAGGTTCACGGGTGGCAGTACCGGCGTTGTGATCAAGCATCGCTCAATAGCTAACTTTATGCAAAGCTCAAGCATCTACGGCTTCACGCAAGGTGTTCGTGTTTTGTCCTTGCTGGCTTATACCTTCGACCCCTTTATTGCCGATGTATTTGGAACACTCAGCCACAGAGCAACTCTTGTTACAGGAAGGAAGGAACCTGTACTTGGTGATATCCCCAATGCCCTTTGTACCCTCTGCATCAGTGTCTTGCATGTGACTCCTTCTATTCTTGGTGTCGTACCAGTCGATGAATATCCTTGCCTTGAGACAGTTGTCGTTGCTGGTGAGGCGCTTAGGAAAATGCCTATCAAGGATTGGTCAGGATGTGCCACCTTGTGCAATATGTACGGCCCTACCAATGCTACCGCCGACTGTGTCTCTTGCCACACCACTTCTTCATCCCTCACCAGCGTCATCGGATGACCTCTACCAAACTCCCATATCTATATCCTTGAGAAGCAGCTTCGTCCTGCCCCCATTGGTGTAGAGGGAGAACTCTACATTGATGGAATTCAGCTCACCCGCGGCTATCTAAACTAACCCAAGCTCACTGCGAATGCCTTCATTCCCAACCCCTTCATTCCAAGCAAGCGGATTTACAAGTCCAGAGATATTGCATTATATTGCACCAATGGAAATACCAAGTACTGTGGACGTGCTAACAGGCAAATCAAGCTTCGTGGTCAGTGTATTGAACTGGGAGAGGTCGAAGACACTGCTGCCAAGTACTCTGCTGTACAACGTGGGGTGGTCGTCATTTGCACAGTGCAAGATGCCCCTGTGATTGTCGCTTTCGTGGAGTTCAAGGCTGAAGCCCAGAGCCAATTGAAAGGCCACAAAGAGGCGTTGAGGAGCTTCGTTGCGGAACTTCTCCCCCTTTTCATGTATCCATCACTCATCGCTGTCCTTCCTCAAATCCCAGCATCGCAGAGCAGCAAGATCAACCGAAACACCCTCAAACAGATGAACCTCACACCATTTACTTCTGATCTCAACGCTAATATGGGATCCCTGACAGGCAACGTGGAGATTGAGCTGATGAGCATCTTCAGCAAGACGTTGAAGAGCCAGAATGGCACTTTGGGAGTTGCATGTGATCTATTTGCTGTTGGGTTGAACTCGTTGATGGCAGTCCAAACCGCTGGTGTCATTCCCAAGACTTTCAACATTCACATTGGTTTGAACTGCATTTACATGAGGTGAGTCATCGCGACAACGCTCAGTTATGTACTGTTTGCTTGAATACTTGCCAGACCTACTATCCGAGAGTTGGGTACTCTGATCGTTGACATTGTGATGGGACAAGATCTGTGAGCAGTCATAGAAGCCGAGGATGCCGGTGCCAACTACTTCATTGAATTTCTCCCTATCAAGAAGAAGGGTATTCAGCCATGTGTCTTCTTGCATGACACTGCGGGAATGGCAACTCCTTTCATGCGTATTGGTGCATACATGCCCAATGAGATGTACGCCATTGGCAATAAACACCTTGTTTGCGTCATTTAACGCTGGTTCCCATAAACCAGGGGCTGCATACGCCATGCTTCGCTTGATCAAGACTCAAACAGTGAGGGATCCTTTGCATTGGCTCTGATGCAAATAACTTGGGATTGTGTCCGTCAGTGATGCTTCATTGTCTACGAAGGAATGATATTACCATGTGTCAAATGCAGTGTTGGCGATGCAAAGTAGTGATACCAGGGAGAAGGTAATCAGTTTCATGTTTTAAGACCATTAAAACACGCCATACAGTCTAACATACCATACTTACTACAGAATACAAGCTATTTTTGAGATCATGAATGCTACTGATGTGCTCAGACTGATCTGACTGACGATGACAGATGCCTGACACATGAATCTGACTGATCTGACTAGCATCCACTGTTACATTTCCGTAATAGCCTCGTAAATAAATACATGTATGCTAATCAAAAGAACAAAACTCTGTCAGTAGATCATAAACCGATACTGCCTCCCCCTTGAAGCTGGAGTCCACCTCTGGGTCCTCCATAAACTTGAAGTAATCAGTCTTCGTCATTATTCCTAAATGCTTTAACACCTTTGTTGCAATCACCTTGGCTTGTGCGTGGCATTCTAACGTCTGCCACTTCGTCTGCTACAACTGGTACTCCATATCGTAGACGACCATCCCGCAGAGTGCCACGAGCAACCGTTTGTACAGCGCTAGATGGAGCGTTAGACCCTTCACTTGAACATGCAGCATTACTTACCTTTTGACTCACTGATGATTGACAATGCAATCACCATCCTGGACAGGGTTTCCAGGGTACCCCGGTGCTGCTGGTTTGTCACATACCGCCCCTTGAGCTTGTCGACATGCCGGGACTCTTCTGTGATGTGTAGCATATCGTACGAAAAGAAATGACCCCCTCAGCAGAAACATGCCATGGGGGTATAAACCACATGCATCTGACCTGGCAGCATAATGCTGGGATGGCGTTAGTGACCATCTAAGATTTCTTGTAGAAACTTATGCTAGATCTCCCAGATATAAGTAAGCTGTTTCGCACTCCATGTTGTCCCCAAACCCGCTCATGGGGTTTTCCCTATTGGCGAGCTTGGCAAGGAATGCCGCCAATTCCTTGTGATCGAACCAAGTCTTGACCTTGATGCATGCCCATACCTTGCACCCGTTGTACGGCATAACCCACGTGCACGCGCCCTCTGCATTGTGGTGGGGATACGTCATGATGGCTGCCTGGTGCAGCAGTCCCCATGAGCCGACCAGGAATGTGTCTGGGGGCAAGTCTGACCTGTCGACATCAATGACGTGGTGCGTCTGGTTAAAGCCCACCGAAATACCATCGTCTAGTTTACTATTGAGAAATCAGTTTGTTGCAAGCGTGCCTTATACTAAAGACTTACTGCAGAGGGTCAGGTAGACCCATTTGTGAGAGGGGGAAATCCAGAGTGACTTGGGCCTGGGTGGTATCGGTAACGCCCTTCATAAAGTCCCCCACGGTGACCTGGACATGGGGATTGGTGGGATCAATAGCACACTTTTGCATATCTATTGACCAACATGAGCCAACGTTGATGGCGGTTTTGAGGACGTACCGTGTGCTTGTATTATTCGGTCAGGAAAGCAACCGAACTCCTCTAAGAGGCCGTCCAATGAAAAGTTGAAGTCGTCTACATTACCATAGTCCTTCAGCACCACTGTCCTTTCCTCAGCCAGGTGTTCCCAGATCTGACTGACGAGGGCTTTGCGTTCCGTCGACTTTGGCATGTATACCACGATGTTGCTTTCCAGCATCGATTCGGGTAGCTGGGCGAGGTCGTTGATGTAGGCACGGTCCACTTGCAGCGCATTGACCACTTTGCCCTTACCTGGCGCTGGCAAGTAGGGCAGTACGGTCTTTGGACTGTCCTTCCACTCAATGGTCTTCACGCCTTGTGAGACCTGGACTCTGAGGACACCCACGACTAGATCAGGGTGAGTAGTCATTGCCAAATTTGATTGGGAGGGAGGTCCTGAAGATAGCCGCGGCAGTAGTGCATCCTCATCAAATGCGGGTTCAGTAGAGTTTTTGGTGGGAGGCGCTGGTGGTGGTGGGGAAGGCAGTCCTGTAGGTGGCACAGGTGGTAGGGGTACAAGCTCGCCAGACGTACGTTCATCAGCCAACTGTATTGCTAGGGAAGTCGATTCAATGGGAGGTGCTGGCGGTGGTGGAGAAGGCCATCTGACTGGTGGCAGCGGTGGTGGGGGTACATCCATGCCAGACACAGCTTGACTAGAGCCTGAGGGCCCTGGTTCTGCTACCTGCCCTTGTTGGGCCAGTTTCTTCCTCTGTCTGTGTAGGTTGTAAGTGTAAATCTATCATCCTACCATTCGCTGCTCACCGATAGGCTCTGGCAGCCAACTTGTTATTCTCCTTCTCCCTCTGACGCCCCTCCTTGTCCCTATCATGGCTGTCAATGGAACGGTAGCCCTTCATTTCGTGTACTTACAGTCTTGCACGACTCTGTCTCTTGTACATCACAGCCTTGCTTAGGCCCTGCTGTACGCCATTTCAGCCAGTTCCCAGCCATTAATAGTTGTCTGACTCACTTCACTGTCCTCTCTCGTGTGTTTCGGCATTCTTGTCTAGGATGTTGGTCATGAAGGGAAGAGTTGTACTGGGTGTTGACGCGTTGTGGGTGCTTTGATCACAGTTAGCTGAGACGTGTCACGATCACCTCATTATTCGATCAATTACCATAACCATACTTACCAAGTCATGTAGATCAATTACCGCAGTTGGTCTGACTGATCACTTGACTGATGCCTCCAAGGGCATGTTCTTGGGTGGTATAAAAGCTGTGTCACCCCCTGTCCCCTCTATGCTGTATCCCACCATGTCCCAAACCGATACCACTCCCCCCGTGCTCAATCCAGGGGAAGATTCCCTTTTCCCCCTCCCCCCTAAGAGCCTTCACTGCACTACAGACTGTCTGCGGTGGACATCAAAGAACTAGGTGACTTCCATGAATGACTAGGGCAAATCCTCCCCCTTAGATACAGATATGAGGAAGTAGATCACTAGATGGCCAGCGTTGGACACGGTGGTGCCGTGCGAAGAGCAGGCGGGAAAGGCACCAATGAGTGACCAGCAGATAGACTTACTTAACAAACGGGACAACCCTTTATGGTGTACTTTTCTTTTTTGGTAGTTCATTTGATATTGTTCATGTACAATTATGTAAGGCCTTCCTTTTGTTTCATCCACCTCCCTTTGAATCCTTGTTCATGCTGTCTCTTTGTCGCATCCCCTGGTCTGATACCAGCCAATATGCCATGTAAGTACTACTGCAACCTGGTGTGGTTCACGCTCACTGTGTGAACCAGCCTGGAACAAGTGCAAACCCACCCACCTCGCACCCGTGACGACGCTCGACACTCCTGCATTGTACCGATGTGGTTCCGTGTTGTCTGTTGCACCCTCCATTGTTTCTAATGCCCCCTCCACCGCATCTGGTTCTTCTGCCTTGGACTTACCCTCGGATAGCACTCTCCAGCATGCCAAGCTTGAGCGTCTGCATCAAAAACTCGGTGATGAAGTCCCCCGTGACCGCTGTCATCCCCTGCACTCCCAAGATGGGCACCTCTGCCAGGTGCCCCCCCTGCAGATGCATGTGCTCTATTGCCTGCACTTCTACCCACGTCTAACCAGATGATGCTTGCTTGCTCACTTTCTCGTTCAACTCCGATGAGAGTGTACACAGGGTCACCCTGTCCGCCCGTGTACACTCGCCTTATCTGTCCAGGAAGCACGTCTACCGGACGGGTGTGCTCCCCCCGTCCCCATCCATCCCCACACTCCTCATCTCCTCGTCAACCTCTCACCACGATGATGATGTGGGCCTTGTCCACCCCCGCCAAAAAATGGCTGCTGGTTCAAAAATTGGTGGGTCAGATTTCAAAGCGGTAAGACACACCAAACGGGAGGGAAGAAGAATAGTAGAACCGGGAGAGATGATTGAGATGATTGTGTTCTTGTGGTAAAGCCTTGCCATCTTTCCATTCCTTTACAACTCGTTATTGCCCTTGCTGCTTGCTTTTCACCATAGGGCAGGACCCTCACACTTGCCATGTATGCACGCCATCTTCAATGACACCACGACCCACGACTTGGATGGGATGTATGCCACATGCGATGAAAAGAAAGAAAAAATCCTATGGACAATAAACCCTCACTATCAGTGCCCCTTGCTTTTCTCGCAATCATATCGCTGTATGTACTTGTAATGTCTGCATTACTAATAAAGCACTTATTGTCGCTGAAACCAAACATGCCATCTAGTTATTGACAGTCCTGGAACACCCCGTCTAAAATTATGTCAGCTCCATATCAGGAGACACGACTCGTTTCCATCATTCCACTTTTTGGTAGGCAACCTGTTTAGCGTTCACATGCCGTGGAGTATCACATGATAATCTCTTGGAGTGTTTTCAGCTGAGCACTGAGCAAGAATAAACCACACCCCACGTTGTATATACCAAAGCACTTGCGATCCCCATCTGGGACGTTCAGGAACATCCTTTGAAAATTGAAATCAGCTGATGGCAAGATTGCAGCATGATGATGAAATACGCACCTCACCGTCCTACTGGGAGAGGGAAGAGTACTAAGTACAACCCGACACACTCCAGAGCGGACGAGTTGGAGTTCAGGATGTCACTTGGGAGCTCGGTGAGCACATTGCTATTTCCGTTCGATCTGCTCGTGTGGACTACTATTTGTTGCATAGTCTGAGATACACTACCTCGGTCATTTTGAACAGCATGTACAGCTATCATTTGACACCTCACAGTGACAGTCTAATTGACATTGCTGCCAACATGTTGGATGTTATTGTGCCAGCCCTGCATCCTGACATTGTCATTATCCTAGGTGCCTTTCCATGGTGTGAGTCAATTCTATGCTCTACCTTACATCAGATCATGCTCTGAATGTGTTTCAAAGCACATTATCTCCTGGCATGATGTTCAAGAAGGAAATGGCAGTTGCATGTGCATACTTGAAACAGTATCTGGAACAACTGTTTGAGCATATGCTTCAAAGAGTGAGCAATGAACATGTTAATTGCTCATCTCCCACACATTGAGTGATAACATGCACCAGAGCAACAATGCTGTGGCGTCCATGGTACACGATGCATTGAGACATGCAGAAGAAATTTTAATTTCACCAGAAGAATCTTGGATGCAAGCACTCAAGGAGGCGTCTGGGACTGTGCTTTTGGGTAATGTACTTCAGTTCCTTCATGAATATCTGAATTTTTCTTGAGCTATCTGTATGCTTTGATTTCTCAATCAATTTCGCATGTAGGAACACCGCAGATTCAGGAAGAAGAGCACACAAAATGGCCAAAGTGAAGAGCAGTGAGGAGCTAGTCCAAAATATCATATGCCACTTGTGTGGGGTATGTGGGACGAGTGCAGGATTGACAATAGCAACAAAGAGATAACCACAGGCATAGCCTTGTTGGACAATTCCACTTCTGAGATCACGAAGCTCGACAGGAAGACTCTCAAGGGCTGTAGACACCACAAGACTCCAAATACCACCCATTGCGATACCAAAGAGTGATCGAATTGCCAAAAACTGATAGAAAGTTTGCACAAAACTCATTGCCAGAGAGAAGGTGCAACACAGTAGTAGGTTGAAAGCAAGAGGCCATCGGCGACCATAGTAGTCCAACAAGACACTAAAGGTGAGCTGGGTTAATATTATCAGTGTGAACTGATGGATGAAGCATCTTAGAAACTCGCTGCACCATCAATCTGAATAGCAGTGTGAGCGTGGTTGCCATTGTCTGAGCACTAGGGTTGAGCAGAAAATCACCTGGTATTCGCAGTCGAACGTACTATTGATGATGTTGGTTTATTAAATTGCTCTGAGAGCATTGGCACACTGAGCGCAACGCTGAAGAAATTGAACACATCACAAGTCCACACAAGCCAGCTAACACCGAGCAATGATCAGTCACTGATAACATGAAGAGAATAACAGGGCACAATCTCTCACCCCGCAAAGAACTGGGCACCCTGCAGCAAGGTGAGTTTCTTGAGCCCATCAATGATACCAGATGCTGAGGTACCCTTCTCCCTCTTGGGGATAAGACTGTCTAGAATGCACGACATGGTGTTTGGAAGGAATTGAGACAAATGTAAGGAATTTATATGAGGATTTCAATTTCTCAAACCTGTGAGCCCCAAATGTGACTTTCGCATCCTGGAATGATGCGATTAGGCAAATCTGGTCAACAGGCATAGTCAGCAAATGAGAATGAGACCAGGGCTACGGACATCCCGATGAGGAATACCCCAACATCCACTATATTTATATCTATTTCATCGTTCATACAGACCGAGGATACTAGGCATTCTGTCCAGGATGGTATCATTTTAGGTATACGGATGGAAAGAGATGAAGTTGGATCGCCACCATGCTTCCATCGAGCAATACAATACCAGCCCTGTGAAACTCATCTGGGCACTTACACCTCAGCTCCATGTCAAGATACAGTTCGCAGAGACTAGATTGAGCGACTTGATTTGCCAGAATGACTGTCAAGCCTTGGAATTTAAAGGGTATGAAAAAAAAAAAAAAAACACAAGTCACCGGTTTAGTCCAGATGCATTCGTCCAAATGGCGTTCCAGGCAGCATACTTTGGCCTTTATGGCAAATCGCACCTGCTTGGAGCATTTACAATGCTAATCATATCCTTTCGCCTCTAGGAAGAACCAGGTTCACATACGAGCCAGCGACGACAAAGGCATTTCTACATGGCCAGACCGAAGCAATCTGAACTGTCTGATGTTTTCCTGGATCAGTCTGGGGAGGCTTGTACAACTTTGCATAAGGGGACAGTGGAGCATGGAAGAGTGTTAGCACTGAAGGATTGATGGAACGTGCCAAGAGCATAACACCCTCCGTGAATACATCGGCTGCAAACCTGTCAAAATGATGAGCATAGATAGAAAGAAAGTCACCCATTCAGTATTACCTGAGAACAGTGTGGCCATCAACATCAGTATGCTCAAAGTTGATACCCACTGTGCCATACCCACAAATGATGATTTGCAGCTGTTGTAATAAGCGTTGATCAGACATGCCTGAGTAGTAGATAATCCCTAACCTTGTTGTACAACTTGTTAGTACATGTCCCTACTTGAATGCCCTTGTGAAGATTGTACGTTCCACACAGGAAGTTAGAGAAAAATTCCACAAAATCTTCTCCATTGGAATTCCTGAGCCACCGCACTGGTTCTCGGCAGCTTTTCGAGTAGGGGCAGCATCATCAAGACAAATGACAAACAACGCGTCGTCAATAAGGCTCAAGCAAGTAGCATTTTTTCAATCCTCTGAAAGTGCTTGGTATAACCGAGACCACATTTTGCGGGTTTCAGTGGTGAGTACTCCGATGGCAGTACAGGGAGCCTGGACATCATTGATAATGAGTGACGGGAGAGAAAGACAAAGGTGGTTGGAAGACCTCAGTAATAGGAGTCTTATCTGCATCATGTATGATGGCTTGAAGGTTTCACAACACCTCGTGTTCTGTCAACAAGGATCGATTCTCATTGTCGAGGACATCAAACCAGTTTAAATGAAATGTATCATTCGGATCACAGACGATCTAGTAGAAGCAACTGATTGTATGTACAAAACTGCCCTCGTCTGAGAACGACGATATGGCGGGCAGCCTTGTTGACAACCATTTTGCATCGCCTCTATTCCTGCAGGATCAATCTCCACCCTTGATTGACCAATGGAAAATTGCACCTGTGTCGGAATCCATGCTGTTCCGAACAATCTCATATACTGATTCATGTCGAGTGGGCAACCACAGATGGTATCAGGATCGAGTAATCTAGCATGAAGGGATGAGATGATAAGAGCGGCCACACGAGGGAGCTGAAATCCCCAATCAGGGGTGGGGTCATTCCTTGGTAATGACATCAGGATCAGCGCACAGCAACTCAAAGGGAGATGCATACTACTAGTAGTTCTCTGACGTCCACCACAGACGGTCTGTGGTGTGGTTAAGGCTCTTAGATAGTTCCTGCAGGTCTGTTTGCTTGGACTGCATGCATGCCTTGCAGACAACAACCCTCCTCACACTTTGTGAGAGTTGGGGACATTTGTCTGCAATGACATGTAATCTAGCGACTACTACCACCAGATGAGATCTCACATGTCCGGCGTTGCTTTCATCCTGATCGATCTCCCAAATAAGCTGTTGGTCAAAGAATGGCAACATGCCTTTGCACAACATCTCCAACTGAAAGACCTTGAGCACTTCACCTTTGTTGAGAAGCAGCTAAACCAGCTTCAGGCAGACTGTGTCCTATTTGATTGTATTGTCTCCCTTGCCAATTCATATGGGATCATGGATGGTGGGTCAGCATCTCCACGTTGTACCTGAACATTTGCTCACCATAGCCCAGGTTTGATTCCTACCTCTTCAAGGCCTTGTCTCTGCCCAGAGACTTTCATGCACTGACACACCTCATCCAAGCCGCCATTCAAACATACTATTTCAGCTTCGTGCCACCCAGGTCATGCACCCTCATCCTGGGCCTTCTATCCAATGTGTTTGGGTGAGAAAGATGACATGAAGAAACATCTATTGAATATGATGACGCTACAGGAACAGCTCACCAGCATGGCAGTGCCTGTTGATGACCACAATTTTAATGCCATGATCTTATCATCCATTCCCAACTCTTACTGCCCCATTATTTGTGCTACCACTGCCGTGCTTCGTGCCACCAACACTGCCATCTTGCCCACTACTCTCATGTCCATCATAAATCAAAAAGCTGATCACCATCAGATTGACAGAGGCCATAGTGCTGCATCAACTAGTGACTCAGCACTCGTGGCCAACACATCTCACAAGCAATGGAAACACAAAAAGAAGTCAGACAAGCACTGTACAAACTGTGACCAAGATGGTCACACCATGGATGAATGCTATCACAAAGGTGGAGGAAAGGAAGGCCAAGGCCCTCACCAGAGGAAATCGCAGTCAGCTAACAACACTACAACTATGGTCAACATGAACTACACTTTCCTCATGTCCTACCACAACATCACAGCCAATGCAATCAGCATGCCACCTAAGAAACGCTGCACAATAATTGACTCCAGTGCATCCACCCACTTTTGCCCAGATTGCTCCAAGTTTAAGACATTCTCTGAGATTTCCCCCAAAACGATCAACATAGCTGATGGTCATATCATAACTGCAATGGGCTGCGGCAATGTTACTCTCGAACTCCTACTTGGTCCCAACTGCACCTCTGTCACTCTACTCAACACTCTCTATGTACCCAACCTCACCTTCACCCTTATTTCCATGTCCTGTGCAGTTAATGCCAGAATGTCCATTACAATGGTGAAAGGATCATGTGAAATATGGTCAGCAGAGCTGAGGAAACTCATTGTGAAGATACTGGAAGTAGATGGGTTGTACCAGATAATGGATAAGGACTATGCCGCTACTGTTTCAGCATGCATGCAAAAGACAAAGATGTCACTTGTCCAACTACATACATACATGAACGAATGGGACACATATCCTTTGCTGCCACCTGCACTCTACTATCCAAAGGAATTTATATATCATTTACCAACAACTACTTTTGTGAAACCACTGTTACATTCCTTTGAAAGAAGAGTGGCACATTCCAGGCTATTATGAACCATATCACATACCTATGGACTCAGCATGATGAAATACAGATCAAGGCTATACACTCTGATCAAGGCAGAGAGTATCTTAGCAATGATGCCAAAAAGTACTTTGAGAATCAAGGCATTCATCAGGAGCTCATGATACACGACTCCCCACAGCAGAATGGAGTTGTGAAATGCTTAAATTGGACTCTTGTAGAGCATGCACTTGCAATGCTTACTGGTGTAGAACTTCCAAAAAAACCTTTGGGCAGAAGCTATCAGCCATTCTACCTATCTTAAGAATCAGTCTCTGACGAGCACACTGATAGACAAAACACTGTACAAGGTCATAAATAGGACTAAGCCCAACCTATCAAACCTCTGCCATTTTGAATGTACAGCATACATTAAGGACGAAAATGCAGTGAAACTCAATGAGCATGTGAAAGCCAGGAAATTCCTTGGTTATGACATGCAGAGCAAGGCCTACCGTATATACTGGCTCAAAACTCAACACGTATCAATTAAGTGCAACATCATATTTTCTCCAGATAAATCATTGGATATTAACTCCAGTGATGTGCTGCTCAAGGGGGACTGTGATGATGTTGTCCAGCACATCGCTCCCATGTCATCTCAACCTGTTAGTACAGTGCTGTCAACTGTCCCATTTCCACATCACCCAACTGTATCAACTCTGAGCACTGTCATTATACCTCCAGCTCTGACTCCAGAACCAGCATGCAAAATTCATGGTGTTGCCTTCCCACCTGGCTACTATGCCCGATCTACATTTGACCACCAGGAATGCATCAATGCAACCTGGGAACTTAAAGACAATCCACTCGACTCCAAGTATTTCGCTTTGGATCCAGTTGCTGCCACTGCTATTCATGTCGAGCCTCTTATGAATGACTCGCCCACTGTAAAACAAGCACTATCTGGCCTTGATGCAGAAAAATGGTGTATGGCCATGGATGAGGAACTACAAGCAATCGAGAACCTTGACACCTGGGACATCATCAATCCATCCACTGGTGCAAATATTATTGGTTCCCATTTTGTCCTCAAGATTAAATGAGACGAAAATGGCAAGATCGCCCAGTACAAAGCACGACTAGTTGCCAACAGACATCGACAGCGAGAAGGTGTCGATTACAATGAGATTTATGCTGCCATTGCCAAGTTGCCATCTGTACATGCCATATTAGCAAATGTTGCTAGTCAAGGATGGGAGTTCCACCAGATCAACATAAAGAATGCATACCT
>JBBPUH010000119.1:9614-24260 GCA_038094555.1 Boletus aff. phaeocephalus
GATGTCCAACCATACACCAGACTGATAGGAGATCTACCCATAGTTTCAAACCATATCCTGGAGTGTCCCACCAGTCCTGGCATAGATGACCTTGCTGAATGCATGGATCAACTTCAATTATATAAAGCTTCTATCCTAGCTCCTAATGTTACACTAGTCCCTACCCATGTTCCTGCACCTGCACCAGTTGTATGACAAAGAAACCAACAATGGAAAGCAGCAAATAAAAACAAGGAATATGACTGTGTTTTGTAGGAGGAAGCTGAACAACAAGCAAATTGCAAGAAAGAAGTGCAGCAATAAAATCCAGGACAGACTCCAGAAGCACCAGAAGCACCAGAAATACCTGGACATTCCTGGTATATTCATAGCCTTCATAAAGGACTTCATATTTGCTGGGTCTGCAAGCTCATCCTTTAAACAACCACTTCCAAACATCCTAAAGGAAGCCTTCTCCAGTTCAGATAAGGAGCTATGGAAATCTGCCCTAGAAGAAGAATTTCAAAGCTTCAACTCCAACCACATGTATGAAACTGTACTTATTCTGAAAGGAGTAACTCCAATTACTTCTAAACTTGTATTCTGAATCAAGCAGAATCAATTCAGAAATGTGGAACACTACAAACTTCAATTATCACACATGGCTTTATACAAAAGGAGAGAGTGGATTATCAGGAAGTCTTTGCCCCAGTAGCCAACCTTGATTTTGTCAGAATCCTAATTGCCTTAGCTGCAAAACATAATCCGAAACTAGACCAGATGGACATATGTATCTACAGTATACCTCAATGAAGAACTACAAGAAAACCTATACATGTCACCTCCGACAGGCATTCCAATCCAACCTGGATATTGTTGGAAACTCCAGCACTCCCTGTATGGACTAAAACAAGCAGGCCTAACCTGAAACAAAACCTTAGATCAGAAACTTGAAGAACTTGGATTCTTCCATCTGGATGCAAAGACATGCCTCTATGTGTTTCAAGAAGATGGCCAAACTTGTTTCTTGGTTGTCTATATTGATGATCTACTTCTGGCTGCCACCACCTGAAAGTTTATGAATTCTATAAAAGAAAAGCTTTCTACTACTTTCAAAATGAGAAACCTTGAAGAAGCCAAATTCATTCTTGAAATTGGACTCAAACAAAACCAGAAACTCAAAACCATATCACTATCCCAATCACAATATTCCTGAACAATCCTGGAATGTACTGGCATGTCCACCTGTAAGCCAGCATGGATTCCAATGGCACATAACTCACAACTCTCTGCAATCGATCCAAACAATGACCAAACTATTCCAAAAATGACAATTGAAGGGAAACAGGTCTCATATCTCATAGTCATAGGATTGTTGATGTACCTCATGCTTGGAACTTGTCCAGACTTTGCTTATGCAGTAGGCACACTCAGCTGTTTTAGTGCCAAACTCAAACAAATCCACTAGGAGGCAGCCAAATGGACACTACAATATATATGTCCAGGCCATCAAGAATATGGAACTTTAATTTGATGCAACAGAACCTTTCACAGACATGGACTTTCATGGATACTCTAATGCTGGATGGTCTCAGAATCCAGACAACTCACATTCCACTTCTGGTTTTTTTTTCATCAGTGATTATGGAGCCATTTCCTGGTCCAGCAAACAACAAAGTATGATGGCACTCTGCACCACAGAGTCAGAATATATTGGGCTCAGTAATGCTGGATAGCATTTAGTCTGGCTCCAAACCTTCTTTGATGAAATTGAATACTCTCAAAAGGCCCCCATAGAACTGTTATGTGACAATCAAGCTACTATCATACTTTGCTGTGATCCACAGTTCCAAGCTTGGATCAAATATATCCAATGGAAGTACCATTTCATTCAAAATGACATAGTCAGAAAAAATGAAGTAGTGGTGCAATATATTTCTATCAAAGACATGGTGGCAGACATACTTACAAAACTCCTTGCAAATGAACTATACTGGAAATTTGTTACTACAAATGCCCCTTCTGGTCCCACCTGCAATGGAGAATCTCTGGCTAATTGCTTTTCCAATTTCCCTTCTCCTCCTTGCTATTTGATTCCATCATCCTCCTCATCATCCTCATATCATTTCACCAGGTCTTGTCAAGGCTCATCATCATCTAACTTATCTCGTTTATCTCACTCTTCTCAGTTGTTGGAATCATGTCACCACCATCCTATCCCTGTCCCTCCACCTTATCCTCACTCTTCTTCCCCTGGAGACAATGTCATTCCTGAAGAAGATTACTTGAACATTACAGATTTGCCAGGCTACTCTTTTTCTTCTCTCTACAATTATTATTAGGTTCTTCAACAATGTCTTGAATCTAGTATGGGAGTAATGTTATGATTTATACCTATTTCTTTCTTTCTTTGCATGATTCTACCTTAGCTCCTCAGACTCTATTTCTTTTCTTCCACTGACTCACCTATTCCTTGTAATCTCCCACTTGCTTTATCAGTGGATACCTTCTTCACCTTTTATGGTGTTCTATGATTACTCAGCCATTGTTCTTCTATGCCTACCCTTATCCTCTTTCTAAAGATATGTAAACCTTTGATACCTCTCCAATGTACTTCAGCTTAGATCTCCTCTGAAATCCACTTGTTCTCTTTCACTCTAAGCCCAGGCATTAGACCTGTCCTTTGAATCCTTGATCAGTCACTCCCACTATTGAGAGAAGTGTCTTTCCTTGGACTTTGCACCACCATTGAGTGTGTGCTTACCTCAAAACCTTGAACTTATATATCAAGGCTATGCTTGTCCCTATCTGGACCAAGTGTAACAGTCCTTGAGTCCAGACATCCTTGGAGTTGGCACTTCAAATATTACCCTTTATATTCTTTCTTCTTTTATTCTAGTTTATCTTCATAAATCTCTATCATACTCTTAGTCAGATTTCTTGGTTTCCAATATTCTCTATCTTCTGTCTTATTCATCACTGTGTATATTGCCTTCACTTAAGTCTTTTACTTACCAATCTCTGGTCTAGAGTTTTACCAGATATTAGTGTATAAATCCTTGTATTTCCTTTGTAGTCTCTCAGTTTGAATATCAAATAAGTCACCTCCTAGTCTAAGTTTGACTTCATTCTCTCTCACCTCCATTCTCTTCTAAATACAAGGACAAAGGACTTGACAAGGGTATGACACATAGGTCCTATGCTAACATCCTCATCCCTTTGTATCTCCAATCTTCATACCTCTGGTCAACTTCACTTGACAATATTAAAAGTTGGCACAATCACCCAGTCAATCATGACAAATTACTAATACGCTCACTTAAGCTAACTACCAAGTATATAAGACTCATCTGAGTCTGAACTTAAAGAATAACTCTTAACCTCAAATCACTACATTCTATTTGAATTACTCTTATGTTCTACAAAGGTAAGTAACAAAGGACTTTACCAAGCTCCTCTCAACAGACAACATTCATATCTCTGTTCCCCTTCCCCCTGGACTTCTGTTAGACTTTGATCCAGAGAACCCAGACTTGACATACTTCCAGTTCCTCAAGATCTGCATCTTCATGCCCTAGAACCTCAGTCTCACCAGCAAATTCTCATAATGGTACTTTAGCCATTACCACTTCTGCTTCCTATGCTCCTTCTTCCAAAGCTTTGGTGAAGGAGTTCATTTCTTTGGGTGTTTGATGGCACCAAGCCAACAACAAGGAGAATAGTGCTTAGTTGACTCCTGATCATATTAAGTACCTGAAGACATATGCAAAGAAACTCTGCTCAGATCACAGTGTTGATGAGAAGCCCATCATGGATTTTGTTGATGTAAGTCATTCCATGATCTTTTACTCTATCTTACAACTATGTATTCAGACTGGTGATGTGGCTTGCATGCTTATTGACATCAAAGTTATATTTGCCACCTATAAAGCTGAAAGGAAGGAATTGCAGCTGCAAGAGCTGCAAGAGCTATTAGTCTCCAAAGATTTTGAGATATGTAACAAGTTCATATTTTCCATAGCCTTTTCTTATTACTATTCCAGACTAGTTTTTTTAAGTGCCTTCTGGCTTGCATACTTTCTCTGAATATTACTGCATATGTCATGGACACTCAACATCATATAATGGTTTGTATTCCATGCTCTTTGCTTTCCTTCACATCTCTCCAATATTGTATCCACAGAACTTTATTGCTGGCAATCTAGACATATTCAAGATCCCAGCTACTGTGGTCAAAGACAATGAACTTCTTGAAATCCTATGCAAAGTTGTTATAAGGCTGCTGTCTGACATCCATAGTTGAATTAAGGGTAATGTAAGTTTGTGAATTTTACCTAAGTCTACTACTAAGCTGTCCAACTAGTTAACCACTTTAATTGTCAAGATATGTAATATTGATGTTGCTAAGGCTGTAGTGAATGCAGGTGGTGGAATGGAAGCTGACACTATACACTGGAAAAGACTATCATTCCTGGTAAGCACAATTATAACCACTTGGCCTATGTATCTGATGAGCTTAATGGTGTTTACCATAGCATTTATGCCTTCATTTGTTTCTCATTGGTACCAGTGACCATAAAATGGCCCTGCTTGATGTATGCTTCATTCCTCACCTCATTCCATTCCTCAAGAGTGATATACATGCCAAAATCAAGCAAGAACTAGGCATTGATGTCAAGGTAATGGCAAAAGAATTTCATAAATGTCCAAAGTCCAATTTTGCTATTAATGGTGATAATGGCCTTGCCACTAATGGTGGTGATGGCTCTGCTTCATCTATGAATGGCCCAGCTGACTCAGCCAACTTTGATTGAAATACTGGCTATGATGAAGAGAATCTAGCAATGCAGACATAGAAATTGATGAGAATGGAGATGCTCAGAACAATAATGACAATGATCTTACTGCCTTGGATTCTGATTTGGATCTCAATAGAAAGCCTGCCCATTTCAATAGTACCAAGTATTGGAACTACATGAACTATATGCTCAATCTCCTCAGGCAGACTGCATATAAGACTACTACCAGAAAAGAGCTATATATGTATATAATAGGGAATTTCAGAAGTACATGATTCAAATCCTTCAGGATGATCTTGCAGAGTGTCCTGGGCCTTGCAAAGGTTCCAACTCATGTCTATAGTAAATCCTCCATGACAGTTGACTATTCAGCAATAGTTAATTTGGTAGCTCATTGTTCATAGTGCATTTGTTATCTACCACATTATAATGTAATACAGTGATTTTGTTCAATCATACAAAACTCATATCCTATAAGTATGTAATGTATGTGAATCATAGCTCATAAGACAGGGCTGGACTAGAAGGGATATCAATCATACAATTAGTGGGTATGGGTTGTATATCTGCCAAGTATGTACTCCATACAGGATTTCAGCATGCAGCATGTACCAACCAATTTGTATGGCAACAGTATCTGGATCACATACAAGATATATGCTGATCTTTTAATATGTGATATACAGTTCATACTGGTGAGATGCTGTACCAGTACCAAATGGATGGCAATCTCATCATTCCTTGGCATCATTCATTGCTTGACTTATTAAATTATGGATTATAAGATTTTTGAAAAGTATATGCCAAGTAAAGAGCTCATACTAATACTATGGAACCAGAAAATAACATGGAATTTATACTTTTGGCAACTCATTATGTAGGCTGAAGGCTTATATAATCACTTTGTGGCTGAGACACCTTTCTACTAAGTGGCTGTGTTCTAGCTCTCACAATGGTAGGTGTTTTCTACTCAAGTTTACATTACCTAGTCTGACTAAGTATTCTGGTCTTACTCTTGAAGTACTAGGAACTAGATGAGATTATCTACTCAAGACTTATCTCTGGGGCTTTACCTTCACTCTGGAGGTACATATGAGGTCTCTTACTGCTGACTGGTGGTTTTATAGATCTGATGGTACTCACTTAATAGAGGATAGCACCTGTGGTGAATACTATTGTACATATACTATCACCTATTTAAATCACACACTTGTGTATTGGCCACACTATTGTATGTTGCCACACTTACTGCAGGGGAATCTCCACTCCTCATACATACAGTATAGGCATTTATGAGGGAACTGTGCTTTGCTTACCAATCCTTAATTTTGATTGATTGAATAGTTCTGTTACTTTATAAGCATGGGCTTGGCAATCCCTTATGGCTGACTAAGCATGACTCATTATCATGGCAGTGTATTCCCTTGGAAACTATCCAAGGCAATGCAAGGGCTATGTATTCCAATGAAATACAGTGGCTCAAAAAAGTGTCCCAATACTTAGTGATTTTGGAAAGATTGGAAAATAATAGAAGAACAAGAATGAATTAGGTAAAGTACTTGCAGTATGGATGAAGGTATATACTCTTAGCATTATGAAACATCTTTGGTTTATGTAATTTGGTTGCCATGGGAGTGAGGTACAAGCATTTCAAAATGACATGTCATTGGGACACTTATTTGACCCTATATTTAATAACCATTATATCATATGTAACATAGGATTTTGATAGCTGTTGATGGTTACTATGTTACCAAGCTGTGTATTTATGTATATGACATAACTCCAAGCAATGTAGACACCCTATGTCCCACTTCAATTAACCTCACCACATCATAAAGTATATTCCTATCTATTAAAGCCAAAGCTTTTATTCTCTTTGAATTTGGCCTTTTTGCCAGACAAATTGCATCCAAGACCAGTCTGGGGAAGTCCACTGTGGCTAGGATCATCAAGAAGATCCTTTAGAAAATGAGAATATCAAGTTAGAACATCCTTTCAAGCTTTCTTTTTTTAACAAAAAAGTATTGCTTCTAGTATTATCACTGGAAAGGTTGACAATGCTATTCAAGCCACCAATCTTATCAACCCTGCATTTGCCTCTTCTATCTCTGTCCAAGCTGTCTGAAATGTTCTCAAGGCTGCATCTTTAAAGGCTATAATCAAGAAAAGAAGCCCCTCTTGTCTATCAAGTATAGAAAGAGAGGTTGGATTGTACTTTCAAATATAAGGATGACTGTGGGAAACTATATAGACTAGAGCTATTTTGTCAGATGAGACAAATACCAGTAGGATTGGGTCAAATGGAAGAATATATATGAAAAAAAATATGAGCATATATAGAATAAGAAAATCTAGAAAATAGTAAAGTTAGAAGAAAGTTCCTTGGTGGTTTGAGAATTTATAAATTGGAATAGAGTTGGGATAGTTGTAGTGGCATAGGGGAGAATGGATACTAAGTAGAATGTGTCTATTTTCAAGTACAATCTGCTTCCTAGTATGAAAAACTTGGTAATTTCTAAAGTAAGCATTGTCTTTTAATAAGATAATGGCTTGAAACACTTTTTCAAAATGGATCAAAACTTGACTTGGCCATAGTAGACTTCCCTAGATCAGTTTTGGATATAATCTGTCTGACTAGAGAGCCAGATTTAGAAAGAATAAGAATATTGACTTTAATAAAAATAGAAATAAATATTGTGGTATAGTAAGCTTAATTAAAGTAGGACATAGGGTGTTTACATTGCTTGGAGTTATGTCACATACATAAATACACAGCTTGGTAACATAGCAACCATCAGCAGCTATCAAAATCCTATGTTACATATGATATAATGGTTATTAAATATAGGGTCAAATAAGTGTCCCAATGATATGTCATTTTGAAATGCTTGTGCCTCACTCCCATGGCAACCAAATTACATAAACCAAAGATGTTTCATAATGCCAAGAGCATATACCTTCATCCATACTGCAAGTACTTTACCTAATTCATCCTTGTTCTTTTATTATTTTCCAATCTTTTCAAAATCACTAAGCATTGGGATACTTTTTTGAGCCACTGTATTCTATATGGAAGGGAGTAGTTTCATAGCTATATTTGCATTGGGAATATGGCTAGTTGTTAGCCGAAGGTCCTAAGCAGTCTGGAGCAGTCTGAAGCAAAAAGAAATTCACTGATGTGCATAGCAATTGTGGCAGTGTCCTAGAAAGGCTGTGATCATATAACCACTGAGAATGCACATCAGGCTGTGTTACATGATTAGATACACTAGTTCTAACTACTGGATACTATTTACTATACTTATTATTCTTTTTCCTAATACTAGTTCCTAAGTCAAGTTCAATGGTACAAAAAGTGTAATATCTCCAGAACAGCTTGGGCTATGGGGTTGAAATTTGGAGGGAAGCTAGAGAGAGTACTAAGCTATGTTCATGAGATATTGTCTGATTCTGGCCACTGGCTGGCTGGGGATTCTCATACTATACCTATAGCTCCATGCATATTTATTTCTGTGCAGGTCAACAGGTGTATTACAAGGATATCACAGGTGATGGTGAGGCAAAGTTGGAATCAAAGCTGTTGCAATGACACTGGTACCAGTGTCTCAGTGTCAAACTAATGTTGGAAGATTGGCATTTTTTTTACAGAAGCTCAAATAGGTGCTATCTATTTCCTACTCTAATCAATAGATTGATAAATGGATTGATTAGTGGATTTGTGTCACATCCCAGATTTTCATGAAGTCCATCTCTGAACATCTCCAGAGTTCCAGATGTCATGTCAGTCCTTAGGTCCAGATTATTTCAGAGTTGGCACTCTGGACATTTACTTTTTATATTCATCTCCTTTTGTTCTAGTTTACATTCATAAGTCTGTATTATTCTCTTAGTCAGATTTCTCAGTTTTCATTCTTCTCTGACTTCCATCTTATTCATCACTGTGTACATCACCTTCACTTAAGTCTCTTACTTACCAATCTCTGGTCCAGAGTTTTACTAGACAATTAGTATATAAACACTGTACTTCCTTCATAGATACTTCAGTTTGAATATCAAATAAGTCACCTCCAGTTCCAAGTCTGACTTATCCTCTATTCTCTTTCATCCCCATTCTGTTCTAAATACAAGGACAAAGGCTTGACAAGGGCATGACACATAAGTCCTGTGCCAATGTCCTCACCCCCTCTGTATCTCCAATCTTCAAACCTCTGGTCAACTTCACTCACACTCAATTTCCCTCCTGGATCTCCATCAAACTTTGATCCAGAGGATCTGGACTTAACAGTCTGATGCTAATTATGTCTGCAATCCAATGAGGGGTGATCAAAAGGTCCAGAGGTGAAATTGCCTATAAGAAAAGTGGAAGTTAAGAATGGGGAAATTAGAAGGCAATGAAAATGTCAGAGTGGTGCTCTTGAGGTGGATGGGAGGAAGTGAATCTTCTCCTGAGGAAGTCCAATGAAAGTCCAGAGAATAAGGATTATTTCCAGGACTTTAGGATGAAGTCTGGAAACAAGTCATCCAGAGTCAAACTGGGGTAGAGCAGAGTATGGAGGAGGTGAGGACATCAGCACAGAATTTATGTGTTATACCCCTGCGAGTTTCCAGTCCTTGTATTTCAGAGATTGGAGATGATAAGAAGGGAGGTGATTCAAGAATGAGAAGAGGAGAAGAATAGATGGCATTTCAAGGAGTATACATATGTAATGAACATCACAATGAACAAATACAATGACAAACAATATTCAAACCAGAGAACTACAGAGAAAGTATAGGAGATTATATACAAATGTCCAGTAGAACTCTAGACCAGAGATTGGTCAGTAAAAGTCTTAAGCAAAGACAATGTACACAGAGATGAATAATACAGAAGACAGAGAATATTGGAAACCAAGAAATCTGACTAAGAGAATAATACATACTTATAAATGTGAACTAGAATAAAAAGGGATGAATATAAAAGGTATCATCCAGAGTGCCAACTCCAAGATGGTCTGGACCCAAGGACTAATGCATCATCTGGAACTTTGAAGATGACCAAAGTTGGACTTCACAGAAATCAGGGATATGACAGAAAAAGAGATGATGAATGGGATATTTTACCAAAGGAGTTAATGGATATGGTAGAATAAGTGAAGCAAGTTTGTATTAGTCTAGAGATACTCTAAACAAAGTTCTTGACATAGGAAGGACATGAAAAGGAGCTTTGAGGGAACAAGAGTGGTTGTGAGACCAGAATGAAGTCAATTGTAATCATGCAAACTTGGAAATGGAGCTCTAACATGAATATGATGACACATGCAAAACAAAGAGAAGATTCATAAAAGCTTTGGAGGCCCAGAGATGTTGACAGCATGGAGAATCTTTGATGGGGAAATAGTGAAGAAAGCCACAGAGTAGGTGACCTTCAGGAAACACTAGAATATGTGAAGATGCTGAAAATAGAGATGAGAAGGACTGGTATTCAACTTGGAGTGATCTATCTGAAGGACAGATCAAGAAAGGGGAAATGGAGGTGAGGGTAGACTTGTGACAGGAGAAAATCTAGAGTGAACATGTTCAAAACATGAACACTAAGTGACCCTTGAGAGATTGGAAGAGTGGAGTTGAGGTGGATAATCACCAGGAAAGTCTAGAGTGTGATCACAATATGGAGAGCCTAGCCAGGCAAGTCCAACACTAGGAATCACAAAGGGGCTTAGAGGTTCTGAAAAGGTACTGAAAGATGGAGTGTATTGTGTAGACATAACAGAAGACATAAGATCAAAAATGACTGGCAAGATCAGTTTGAATATACTGTCATGGTGGTGATTCTGAGGCTGAAGGGAGGTGGAGATCTTCTCCTGTGGGAAGTCCAATGGAAGTCTGGAGGATAGGGGCTAATTCTGGAACTTCAGAAAAGAAATTATCCAGAGTTGAACTAGGGTGGAGGAGAATATGGAAGGGTGAGGATATCAGCATAGGACTTATGTATCACACCCTTGCCAGTTTCCAGTCCTGATATTTTGGAGATTGAAAATGATAAAAGATAGGAAGAAGAGAGGAGAAGGAGGATTCATGATATTCAAAGGAGTATAGAAATGAACATGATAACACAATGAATGCACAATAATGTACAATATTCAAACTGAGGAATAAAAATGTGCATGGTGTATGGTTCAGGGCAGCATGGATTCCAGAAAGTGTCTCAAGAAGCATGACAAGTAGAACATGGATAAGTTCATGATATGAAGGATGAGTTGTTGCCACACATTGTAGTCAGATAGGTTCATCAATATTGTAGGTTAGATACACAATTACAATCCATTCCTATGCTATCCAGTCAAATCTCTGACTGAACACAGATGAGATGCTAAGTTCTCATGATCTTTGCAAGTGAACAAAATCTGCTTACAAAGTGTGTCTTGTACAGGCTCTAATGCCCTTGAATTGTAATGAACACACATCCACATGGGTTTAAAATCAAAGAGAAATGTCAATATTTCTCAGCAGACCAAACCATGAAATAATCCACCAAACTTCGAGACCAACCCACTATGGAACTGTAAATGCCAAATAATTCCCGCGATTTAGCTGCCATCTGACCATGTGTGATTCGAGCGGCTATACATGATTCAAGCAGTGCTGCACAATGTGAGGATGGTGCACGATTCAATAGAGACTAACTAGGAGACAAGATATTGTAATACTACTGCTTCAATAGCTTGTCCGCCCACTTTTTTGCTGTGCATTCAATGAATAAGTCCTCTTCGTGAAATGCCACTCCATTTTGAACAGTCATCATCACTGAGTGTAGGCATGGTGGTGATATCTTCCCAATGTCACCACTCAGTTGAATCTCTTCGAAGCGTTTGAGAGCATCTTTGTAAGGTTGAGGGTTCCTGCCATCCAGAATACTCCAGCCCATCCAATTCCACCACAGTTGATGCCAGTCAAGGCCACAGCTCTTGGAGTCAAGGCATTCTGTGGCATGTTCCACAGGAGGTGACTCACAAGCAACAATCCTGTGGTGAATTTAAAGCATATGCTGTGCCTTCAAAGTGGCAGCCCAAAGTTGGAGGGGCATCATGGCATACTCGTCATCAGTGAGGTCATCCAAGCATGCCTTTACAAGTTGCCCAAATGCATACTTGAACACCTTTTCAATCTTGTATTCCATGGATATTGAGATGAGGCGACATGGCCGTATCAAGAAACGTCAGTCATCAATCTCCTTGATAGCAACCTCACATACATCATTGGACTCAAACATGTGGCTCAGTTTGAGGAGTTGGAACACCACTTCATTTAGTGCCTTCTTTGAGTCTTGGTGCCACCTATGGAGCACAATACATTCTTAGAACAAGCAGATGGGAGAATACACATGCTAACACACTTACTTGCCATAGCAAACACAGAGAAAAAGTTCAAATGCACTTTCACTGATGGTTGCAGGTAATATGATGGGTGCCATCTCTGTGTGACTGTTAGTAGGGATAGCACCAACATCTTGACCATGAACTTGGAACATGTCTTTGAATGCTTCTGATCTCTCTGAAAGAATGCCCTCATGAATTTTGAATAGGTATTGTCCAGCATATGCCTATTAGTATGATAGTGCACTCAATTGGCATCAGTCAGATCACCACAAAGGTTATAGCTATACAGACCTGAAAAATATGTGTTCCATCATTGTAAAAGAACATTGGATGGTGCTCAGCTTGGCCCATTGAACACATGGGGATCTCTTCGCAGTGATGAATTGGTGGTGGTAGCCCAGCAGACTGTGACCAACATTGCTGACATAATAGCAGACCATACAACACAGCATGGTCATGAGCGCTGAGTGTTGAATACTGAGCGTTATCCACTTCTCTGAGTCAACAATGGAATCTAAGACATCAGATGACTCAGACCATGGTGATGATGGTCTGCAATGGCCAGCATTTCCACAGCTTCCAATACAGACTCAACAATGGTCAACTACAATCCATTCAGCCTATGAACACCTATGAAGTACCTACAATCATGTAGTACATGTCCTCCTTAGCACTGATGGAGTGGATCCAACACGTATTGCATTTCATATTGATCGAATTTCATCTGACGCTCTACCAATATTTTTAGAGCTTGTTTCTGAGAACGAGCTTCAAGTCCAAAGTGAACATGGTGACTTGGCTGCACTCCCACTCAACTGGCTTGAGAGTGCTTTAGCACTGTTTGGAGATGTGGTAGTGGATTTACAAGCACTTCAAAAAAAACTCAGTGAATGGTATGGTTTTGAAGCTTTGCAGAACTGTATTTAACATTTTATTTGATTCAGTGACGAGGAGCACATCCAGTATCCATACCTTATGACTCTTGAACATACTGGCAGATGAGGATGGCCAAGAAAAGTTATCAATATGGACTTCCTTATAGAAGCAACATCTCAAGGTCCCCCCTCTGTTTCTTCTGGTCCTTCGTCACCTCTGGACCTTGTCTCATTGCAAATGCCCTCTGACCTCTGGTCATTGATGGTTTTCATCACTTATATGCATTTTGAGACACCCCTGCTCATCCCTGCTAGCTCCTCCAACTCTGGATTTTCCTGTCACAACTCCAATTTCGCCAGCTCCAGACTTGTTCACTTAAGTCCACCTGTTCACCCCTTGGTTCTCTGTCTGCTCTCTGACATTATTGACACTTCCAGATCACTCTTCCAGCCAATGCATCTACTCTTGTTTTCTTTTCATTGCCTCATCTTTGATTTCTGGATACTCTGTCACCTCCACCTCCTACCATGCCAATTCTGAACAACATCTTTGTGCATCCTTGCATGTCTTTGTCTGCACTTTTGTACACCTTCATCATGCTCTAGCACATTTTCCACCCATCTTTTCCCTCCTTCTACTCTTTTATGGGTAAAAGTTGGTCATTTCACATTGTTCTGGACTCTTTTCTGGCATTTTTGGCACTGTTTTGGAAGAAATCTACCCCCCTCATGTCATTTCTGGACCATTTTTCTGTTCATTCTGCTTATGATTGCTGCTGAACAATGTTTGGTATGCTCCAAGCACCTTTGATGCACTTATTTCTCGGATTTTTTTTCAGACTTCCCTATTAAGGGGAGGATAAGGACTCTACTCATGACTATTCCAGTCATCTTTTAGGTCCATTTTGACTCTAGCAAAGCTTGCAAAGTCCCTCTGAGTTCACATCTAGTCAATATCACCCAAGACCTTATCTCCAAACAATCTCCACTATGATTTCCAGATAGTCCTGTCCATCTCTGATCCTACCTCTTGTCCCAAAGAAATAATCCCTAGCACATCACCACTTGTTCATCCCTGCATCTCTTATCAAATCTAGATGTACCATTAAGACTATCTCTGTCCCCTACATCAAGATCCTGATGCACCAACCCTTCCTGAGTTGTTCTGATTACTTGAACCTACTCTGACTACTTCATCCCATCTTTGTTGGTCATTAGTCATTTCCAGACTTACCACCAGACTTGACAGCCAACTCCAGATTCTTGTCATCCATCAAGATATCCATCTACAGTGAGCAACAAAACTGTTGCAATAACTAACCTTGATGCAGTGCATGAAGTGTCCTGCAATCACCTGTGGGAATTTCGCTTAGATTTGGTGGGGCCAAATAATATACATACTCATGGCTACAAAACGGTCCCTTGGTCATGTGATTTGGCCTGGTGGCTGTGGAGATATTGCCATTTTAAGTCACTCATATCATTGCAACAGTTTTGTTGCTAATATATTTAAATCTATAAATTACATCTTGTAGTAAGATATTATGTCAGCAATGAGTCATGTGATGCATAAATACTTCAACATGATGTAAATACATCCAAACACCATTACTTTCACCACTTCATTCACCA